>JADRCD010194957.1:0-15000 GCA_019843815.1 Montemys delectorum | reverse complement strand
AATCTTTTATGAACACAAGGGAAATCATATTTAATTTATTTAAGAGATGGCGCTCTGCATGTTACCATATTTGGCTGACCTTAATCTGATATGATCAACTAACCATAAAATTTTCTTTTCTCTAGACAAATGAAATTCTAAGACTAAGAGAACTTTTATCAGATTTTGAGAAATTATTGTCTCCTTTCTCATTTCCATTCTCATATCCATTGCCCAGTTCAGCCACAGATTTCTCACCTCATCTAGACTTGTTATTTTCCAAACAAACACACAAAATCTTGTTTAGAGTCGAGTTTTACTGATCCATCACTAATTTAAGAGAATATGTTGGTAGTTTGGTTTAGTTATGAATTTCTACTAACAATTCATCACATGCACAATTGGAAGTAAGGAATGTGTCACTGTCTAACATTCTATGTGCTTGCTGTGGTGGTATGAATTGTTTTTCTCTTCCTTTCAGGATTCCTATGTAGCTGCAAGATGTGATGCCTGGAGAGTTTAGGGTGGGCTCTCCCTCTCTGAAGCCTCCTTCCATCTAGCCTTTTATGATTCTCTCATTTAGCTCAAGCTTCTTTATAGCATATTGGTTAGCTTCCAGGACAAGGTGTGTTTAGGAAACAAGGCCGAATTTACAAACACCCATTAAGTCTTTTACTGAACTATGTTTGCTGATACGTAATTGATCACCCACTTAGCGAATGCAAGTCACATGGGTAAGTTAGTGTAATGCAAGTCACATGGGTAACTTAGTGTGGTGTAAACTAAACACAATAAGCTATGTGATAAAATTACAGAGACTGGGTAATAGATATGTGGGGCTTTGTATTTCTTTCTTTCTGACGTGGTAAATACAGGAAGAAAATGCGTATGGGTGTGACTACCCAAGAGGATCTACTTATGTGCTCTGCTTCATAGATAAATCCTAGTTTTCATTTTTTTTTAGATTTGTGTGTCTGTTTTGAAGTATCTCTAGTCAAGTAGTGAGAAAAGGCTCAAAATACAGGGAGAGGGAAGAGGTCTTGAAATGGGGATGAAGAGAGTAGAACACTTGTACATGAAAGTTGAGAGGAGTACAGGGGTCTAAAGGTTTAAGCAGGAATGGAGACAGGAGGATGAGTGAGGAAAGAATGTAAACTATGACATAATCTGAACTAAAGATTATGAAAATGATATGTAAACTAATTGAGATCTGTAATTTTAAGGTATTTGACTGGATGTAACACGCATGGATGGGCAATGCTTCTCACAGAAGCCATGGGTTGCTAAATGCATCTCTCAGTGTCAAACGTGAAATACCTTGCTATAACTTATTGATTTGTAAAACCTCAGAGATCCATGGTATAATACAGGCAGTTACATTTGCTTACCTATCACAACTAGATGGTAAGACTCTGTTGCTGATGATATCACACATATAGGTTGTAGAACAGTGTGAAATACAGTTGAAATGGCTCTGAAAATTTTCTCCCTTTACAATAGCTTTCCTGGTGCCCTAAGGTACTGTGTAGACCACTGGAAGGATAAAACTCATAAGTGGCACTATTCAGTGAGAAACCAAGAATGTTGCCATTCTAACCTTTCAGGTAAGTTGTGCCCTTTGGTGTAATAGTGGCATGATATCTATAGGTCAATCAACCACTCTCTAACTTGATATGAGACTTGCACCACAGGAGGGAAATCAGAAAGGGTACAGCAAATCTGGACACAGTCCATGGCTATGGAGGTCATAGGTTTGATGTAGAAACCTATTACTGTTATCTTGTTAAAAGGACATTTTGTCCACCATCCTTTATATACGTATCATACTATATCATACTGATAGTTTAGCATGGCTTTCAACTTTGGCGAGGGAAATTTTTTCTTACAGTGGGTATCAATAAATATAAAGATTCATAATTGGTCATGATGTTTAAAATAGTTGTCTATTGACCGCTCAGTCCCAAATGGAACATATATGCCAACTATTCACTCCTCAAGGCTGAAACGGCAATTGTACTCATGAACTCATGGTATAACTGTGATTACTTGCAAAAGGTGGAGAAAGATCAAGTAGTCAAGATTCTAGATGGATAGGAGAAGGAATCATGAGATAATATCCCCAGATGAAGAAGTATTAACAATTACTAAATATTTATGTATGGAGAAGTCACTTTTCTTTGGGTATGTGGTCACTGAAAGATTGTCTGAGCCTCTTTGGGTGGTGCCAAATGAATGTCCAGTTGATTTTAAGCTCACTTATTGAATAAAAAATATAATATATTTCTGTTATGGATTTAATATTCATGTTCCTTTCAATTTCATGGGTTGAAGTTATAATCCCAATGTAATGATGTTTGTAAATAGAATGTTTGAAACATAAACAGGTTTAGATGAGTTCATGAGATGATAGCATTTTATTAAGAGTAGGCACAATCAAGGGGAATAATCATGCCCCTATATGCATAAATTAAGAGAGACTAAGAATACACAGCAAAATAGTGGGGCTATCAACAGGTAGAATCAGAGGTGTATAGAATTCGTATTAGTTATATTATTTATTGTCCTAGACTTCATGGCATGATAATTAGGTCAATAATCTCATTTAACTTTTATATCAAGAAAAGTATAATTTTAAATCTAAATGTATAGGTGACTAAATCAAGACTCAGATATGACTGTTATTTACATAATTTACGTAACAGATTTGCTAAGTAGTAGAGATAGGAGTTAAATCTAGGCTAAGACTATACTGCAGAAATGAAATAGAAAATGCTGCTGAGTTTGGAATCTGGTTATTCTCTTTGTACAAATTTAACTTTTGTCTCTACAACTAGAAAAAATTTAAGGTTATATTCTGTGTAGAACTGCTGGATAAAACTTTACATTTATTTTGAAATGAACAATTCTAATTTTAACTGTGCAAATCCTAAATGTGAAAAATATTTCATTTTTGTGTATCTGCCACATTTCTAGAGATAGAGGGTCCTTCTGCAATGAAGTACCACGCTCTGAGTAAACGCTGAGTCTACAGGAGCTGGGCTGGGGGTGAGCAGCCAGTGTAGAGAAGCGGGGTCAGATGTCTGCTTCCTTTACATGCCAGGCAGGCATTGCTGTGCCTGAAACCTGAGACGCACTCTTCCTGGGCAGATGAACTGACACACTTCAGTTGCTAGTTGAGTCTTCAGAAATTCATCAGCTTCCTATAGTAGCATGGGAGAACACCCTTGGCATCTAAATAATGTCCATTATCATTCATATCATTATGCCAAGAATGCAATAGACTCAAACCAATTGTTGTAGGTAGTAAATGGAGCCCCAAATGCTCTGTAATATAATTTATTTTGCAGAAATATCACAAAATGCTTCACAGGTAATTATGCTTGATGTAGGAAAATACAAACTCTGAATATGAAAATGTATTATGCTGGTTGCATTTAGAGAAGCGATAGGCAGGATTCAGGCAGTTTGCAAAGATTCGAGAAAGAGAAATTTCAAAACAAAGACCTAACTACTTTTGAAAATGAGGTTTAAAAAAACTAAAGGGCTTGAAGTGGAAGGTTTTTCTTGTAGAAAATTAAGCTCCTATTATCCTTTGCTCCAAAATTCACTAAAAGACATAATTAAATTAAATATATTATTACATTAGCATATCCAGTGCTTTCCTAACTCCTTCCCTGTGTATCGTTTTCAATTGTCTATGTAAAGTACCATACCATGAATTATCTGCCCTCCCCTCCTCTGCTGTCTCTATTCATTACTGTCTTCTTTGTTTTTTCTGTGACAGCAACGGGGAGATTTGTTACCCTTTAGCCCGGACCACTCCTGGTTTAACATCTTGCTGTTTGTAAAATCTGGAACATCTTCCCTTGGGAACCAGGCAGCACTAACTCACTCTCTTACATCTCTCACAGCCTTAGTTAAATGTCTTCTCCCTGAGGCCCTCTGTAGGAATGCCACCATTCCCAGAATCCCAAGCTCCTTCCACTATTTTTATAGTAAAAATCACATTCTTATCTACAACATTAACTAGTGTCATTTTTTATTGTTTATCTTTAGTTATGTGCTTCTCTAAGCAAAACTCTTACAAAGACCTGTAATCTGTTTTGTGAATAGTTACTCTTACGGCCTGCTGCATTGCCTAGCACACATGAGAGTTTCCATAGACTGTAATTTATACTCCTGTGAACCCCTGATTTTCAGTTTTGAATTGTATGTGGTTAGAAGACTGCATAGTGCCTAAAAGCACAACTGTAAGTTAGGAGAAAGAGAATAAAAAGCCAGTGAGAGAGGAGAGGAGAAAGAAGAAAGAGAGAGAGAGAGAGAGAGAGAGAGAGAGAGAGAGAGAGAGAGAGAATGCTATCACAAGTCAGATTAGATAAATGTGCTTACGACTTGTGATTTCTATAAAGTTAAACTATAAATAAAGAAAATTGTTTCGTCAAGTGCCTGGGGAATGTTTATAAAATTTAATTAGGTCCAAAACTATGCCAATGATGTTGACTTTTAAAAACTGGACATTAGGTTACATCCTTTTCTCAAGAACAAACAGAACTAAAATTTAATTAAGATTCAATTTAAAAACAATTTAGTTAAAGAGGGAATAAGAATGCAATTAAAATATCTTTAGGACATAATTAAACCAAGAAAGCATGTATCAAGATTTCTGGAAAATTTTCAAATATATTTCAAAGGTACATTTATATCTTTTAGGGGCTATCATTTAGAAAATAAAAAGAAATGGTGAATGAAATAACATTTTATTTAAGATGTTAGAATACTTTAAAAGTGGTAGCTCCAAGGAAGAAATGGGAGGGAAATCATGAGTTAGGGGGGGAAAGCAAGTAGATTGAAATTCAGAAAGTTGTATAAAACTAGCTCTCTCTGGAAAATATAGTTATTTAAAATCAGTGTATAAAAAGCAAAGTATCGAAAGATATACAGAAGAGATTTTAATTTTGCATAAAAGTTTTATACTTAGTTGGGTATGGTTCTATAGGAGAAATCTAATCTAATCAAGTTACAAAAACCTCAAATATTGTCATTATGTGGCTCCAAAAACATCTTGGTTAAGAAAGTTTTATACACAAATTTTTCTAAGTTTACAAAAAGCCATGGTCCCCATATTATTTGAAATAGCCAGGAATTTAACAAATAGCACTACACCAATAGAACTGTCTCAGGCAGACAAGGCGACCCAGTATTCAAAGGTATTTACTGCTCAGGCCTAGGCCTGAGTTCCATCCTTAGGGCCCACATAGTTGAAGGAGAGAGTTGACTTTCTGTAAGTTGACCTTTAACTTATCTACATAAGTGCCATGGCATATGTGTGATTACACCACACACACACACACACACACACACACACACACACACACACGGTATGTAATAAAATTTCAACAAGAACAATCCCATTGATCAAAAGAGTACAAACTCAATAACATACAGAAACAACATTCAATATACTTAATGAACATTCTCTTTCATTACATAGAACAATGGTCAATAAAGAAAGAACAACACAATATTTTAAATGTGTAGTATCAAGAGCTTTTCACTAAAATATATTAAGCGACTAAATGGCTGCTAGTTATGTAAACAAGTTTCAAGCTATTTCAAAGTATATATGTATAAATTGTATACATATATATCATTATATATAACACATATATTTACATACATACATATACATATATACACACATATACTATATATAACACATATATAACACATGTATGTATATATATAATTATGTATAATGTTAGAGGAATTCACAGATACATTTTGATAATAGAAAATAGTGATTCTACAGATTTCAGATAAACATAGATAACTATCACTTTAGACATTTGTGATATGTGATGAAGTTTAGGTGAAACAGAATTATAAGGCATTTTTGATATATCATGGTAATCTTGCAAATGACGCAGAATTCCATTTATATAAATGAAATGGAACAACAATGAAACAGATGGTAATGCATTAAAATCTTCACATATGTGAGGGAATTCTCACAGTGCATGTAAAGCAGGCTCTGGTGATTTCAAATGCTTACTTATATATCACATCCGAAGAAAGGGAGTCTCAGCATCAAGCTGTGTATGCAGGGTCTGCCCAAGACAGCAAGCAATAGGTAATGCAAAGTGGAAGATCTTTTTCAATTTTCCACTTATTTTAAGACATCTATAGAGGAAAAGACTAAACATCTAAAAAGGCCATGTGGGAAAATAATTTGTACCTGATTTGACGAAGTTCAGTACTCATAATTTACAGATAAACGTTATAAATCATTAAGAAAAGCAGTAATGACTCTGAAAGTCCCAAAAGAACATTTGGAAATATGTAAGGTGATTGGAAATATGAAATAAGAATTCAGGTAACAAAGCCATTAGGCAGTGTGATGGCTAATCATCCTTGTCAACTTGACCCACCTGGGAAGAGGGAGCCATAGCTGAGGAACTGTCTCCACCAGACTGGACTGGAGGCGAGTCTTTGTAGGGATTTTCTGAAATGCTCACTGATGTGAGTGGGCTCCACTCACTGTGGGAAGTGACATTTTTAGGTGAGTGGCTGTGGCTTGTGTAAGGAAAATGTCTGATGCAGCCATGAGGACCAAGGAAGTAGGTTTTAAATATTGCTCCCTAGTTTATGCTCCAACTCCTGCTAAAGCTTCTGCACTGACTTCCCTAAGTTATGGATTACAGACTTGAGTTGTAAGATAAAAATTGCTTTGGTCATGGTGTTCCCGTGCTGGAGAAAAACCAACTATCATAATCACTATTCAAGTACATAGAGTCTTTAAAAATTAGTTTTCAGAGCAGTAAAGACACATAAGAATATGTGCAATTTACATTATACACAAAAGCAAAAGTGCCATGAAAATAAGGTATATCAGGCTATACCATTTTATATAGATGTTGAACAACTACAAAAATACAGAACAAGTATTATATAGCCAGATATAATGATACATGTTTATCATACTAGCATTTGGGAGGGTGAGGCAGGAGAATCAGGAATCACATGTCAGACTGGGCTATATAATGAGGCCCTGTATAAAACTAAAAAAAAAAAAAAAAGTAAAGAATTGAATGAAAGCCAATAACATAATGGTGTACAAATACAATTCCTCTTTTGGGTATGAGAATGTACACAATTTTATTCTTGTCTTTATAATTAAGCAAGTTTAATTTTATGAATATATAATTATGAATTAGTATTTAAAAGAAGCATAAAGTACATCATGACTCCTAGATTTATTAATATAGTAGACAATTTCTTGTCCAACTAGCAAGACATAAATGAAAGGAAGATTTTTTCACACTCATACTGCTATAGGGTTATAAGAACATGCTAGCCCTCTCTCTGATTTCTGGGCTAGAAAGGAGTCAACAAGGCTTGATAGAGAACAGCTTCTCTGCTCATTACAGCCAGGAGACAAAGAGAGGGACACACAAAGGCCCAAGGTAAAATATTGTCCCTAATCAGGTCTCCTGATGCCTACTTGGTTCAGCTATGCAAAGTCTGAAGTTTCCAGCACTTCCAAAAACTGGTGCCAATATCTGGGGGCCCAGGACCACAGGATCCTGAGGGGGACATTTTATAACTACAGCAATAAGTAATGTTACCTTAACATACTAGAACATGCCATTTGGAATTTTAACAATGATTTCTTCTGACTCTTTTGATAAGCAGTAAAACTCCCCCCAATTTCCTACCTGTGTGTACTGTACTTAACGCAGGTTGCTTTCAGAGTCAGAAAAGAAAATTCAGACTTTAAACATTAATAAGAATTGTTAACTACATTTTAATATGGTTTATAAATTTGGGAGTGGCATTTTGTGTAGTTTGAGATATGTTTATGTCTGTTTTTTTTTTTTTATTGAGAGGAGTAACAAAAATTTTCTTTTCTTTTTATATTTTATGTGCATGTGCTTGAGCACAAAAATATGTGGCCTATGCTTGCAGTCAGTACCCAAGGAGGTCAGAAGAGGGCATGGGATCCTCTGAAGCTGGAGTTACAGGCAACTGTGAGCCATCATATGGATGCTGGGAACCCAAACACTCTGCAAGAGCAGTCAGTGCTCTTAAATGCTGAGCCATCTCTCTAGCCTGAGATCTCCTTTCTTAGAATTATGCAGGCATGGATGGCATTTAAGAGGGATGATTTAATAGATATCACTTACCTGTATAATAAAACAGCAATTAAATGATTATGCCATGATTAAATTTAATGTTCAAATAAAATAAAACAATCTATTTAGGCATGTATTTTAATTTCCTAATCTAATAAGGTAATTGCATTTTGACAGTCCTTTCAGTTAGGTAAATGTGAGAATTCATCCTAGCCTGTTGGGTTTGATGTGATGTCCACTCTCTCCCCAGTGGAGCCCTGGGTGAATTCCAGGGAAGGCAGAAGAGCAGGAAGCTGTTCAGTCAGCATTTATATGACTCTGGTGCTGTAAAGATAATGAGAGCTGTAATGGAATGTGTATGTCAGGAGAATGGATCATTAAGATGTTATTACCTTTATTTGTGGGTTTTGTGTCTCCACTCTGGTAGATTCTGCTGTGTGTTTCACTGGGCTGATGCCAGGAACTATAGTTTCAATGAAATTCCAAGGCTCAGATTATGGTGAAAGCAGTTAAAAGGAATGGTGTTAGAAATATATTTTTGCATGGGCCCTGTGATTGATATTTGTGGCGAGGTGTTGGTTACTCCGACCCTCACATGCACCCACCTCTCTTTCTCTCGTTCTCTCTGTGTGCACATGTATGTGTGCATATTCATGTGTATGAGTGTGGGTGCACATATACCATAATGCACTGTGGTCAAGAAACTTCCTTGGATGTCAGTCCTTGCCTTCCGTCTTTTTAGAGACAGAATATCTTGCTGCTTCAGCCAGGGTAGCTAGCCATCCAGTTTCTTAGATTCCCTGGTCTGACCCTCTCTAGCTGTACCCTGTACACTAGAATTACATACACTGGCTGCTGTATCCAGCTTTCCATGAATTCCTCAATTCATACTCAGGTCCTGTATGCTTACATAGCAAACTCTTTACCCACTGAGCCATTCTTCACAGCCTATTGGTTAACTTTTAAATTATCAGATTGTTTTGGGATGCTTGTTTGAGTTGATTGCTAATCTTATGCATATCACATATATTTCTTCCAGCCAATGGTCTTTCAGGTTTCCCAACCATGCATTTAAAGGTAAGAAGAAGTCACATTTTTCCCCAGTCAGTGCATTTTCCACCTCCTAAGCATCCTATTAGCCACTTTTGACTGCTTTGAGGTCCAACTCTTAAATTTATCTCTGTTTCATTTGATATAATCTGTAATGGATATTAAGCTGAATTTATTGATCCTAAAATCAATATCCAGGTGCTTCAGCATATTTGCTAAAGAGGAGATTTTTGTCTTCATCAATCAGTTTGGTTAACTTCATTACAAATACCTTTAGCATATGTACTAGCCCCATTTAGGAAACTACCTACCCTGTCTCCCCAAACCATGGGATTGAATTCTGATTATTGCAGTAGCATCATAACTATTATTTTTTTCTACAGTAATCTAACATCAAATAGTGTGTCTGTTCTAAAACTTTCAAGTACAATTTTCATCAATTTTGATTTAAATCTTCCTGCTGAATCCTTTGTTGATTTTCATTGACCACATTGATTCACTTATGTACAATAATAATTTTGAATGAGTTGCACCTTCTAGTCCTGGGGAATGGACCCCTCAGTGTATTCAAGGTCCTTCAATGGTGTTCTTCTGTTTTAAGCATAATGATCTTAAATGTGTTTTGTTAAGTTTTTCCTAAATGTTAACCCATTGGTATGAACATAAACCACTTTCCATTAATTTTATTTTGTAAATACATGTTACAAAGGTATAGAAATGTAAAGGTGTACTATATTTGACAGTGTTCATGTCTTGTCCTACAAACTTAGAGAATTCATTTATTTTTGTTTTTGTTTTCATTTTCATTTTAATTAATTGAAAATAGACTTTTTATGATTTTTTTTTCATGCAGTATAGTCTGCACGGTTTCCTCTTCCTAGACTCCTCAATGTTTCTCTTCATCTCCTCTTCCATCTGGATATATACTTTTTCTGTTTCTCCTTAGAAAATAGGAGGGCATTTAAGGAATAATAATAAAATAAGGTAAACCAAAACCAAACAAGTTGGAATGAGAACAATCAGAAGGAAAAGAGTGAAAGAAAAAGTATGAGAAACACATATAGACCCAGAAATAGATGTTTTCATACACATGAATCCCATAAAAACATGGAACCTGAAGCCATAATATATGTGCAAAGGACCTATGAGGTTAAAGCAACATTATGAGATAAAGAGCTTTCTCCAAGGGACTCTTGCTGAAGAAACAAACCACTCTTTTTTTATTTGTTTATTTGTTATCAACCATTTCTTTTTTTATTGGATATTTTATTTATTTATATTTCAAATGTTATCCCCTTTCCTAATGACCTCCTAAGAAGCCCCGTATCCAATCCCCCTCATCCTGCTTCTATGAGGGTGGGCCCCCACCAACACACCCACTCCTGCCTACCTGCCCTCGAATTCCCCTACACTGGGGCATCAAACATTTACAGGATCAAGGGCCTCTTCTCCCATTGAATGGTTGAGAAGCACCCAAAGAAATGTTCAACATCCTTAGTCATCAGAGAAACAAACCACTCTTAAGAGAGACTGAAAACAAAGCAGTAGATGATCAACACAAATCTGACTCAAAAGATCATTAAAGGTTCTTTGAGTAATTTTTTTTTAATAAGAAACATTTTGGTTGTTATAAATACTCTTCATTATTTACTATGCAGACTATCATAATTTATAGAGAAAACTTTACATGTGCATTGTGAGTTTTTCTTTTTTTATAACATAGTTTCAGTAAATTATTCTGATATAATGTTGGTTAGAATGTAAGAGATTAGATGTGTTTGTTTTCCTTTCTCAAAGTTTAAGGGACAAATTTCTATTGTTTGGCATTAATATATTAGCTTTAAATTGTGAATGTAGAAGCATATGTATTTTATTGAAAAAATATGGATAGGTGGTCAATAATAAAATCAGTGTTTATATTTTATATTAAGATTTCTTCAAAAATATTACCATTTACCAGTGGAAGTGTTAACTTGAAGTCTGTGACAATTTAAGCATGAATAACAATATTATAGAAAAGGCAGACAATAGGGGTTCCTGGAGAGGGCAAAATTCTTGGGTGTTCTTTTTTTTTTTTTTTTTAAACAAAGAATAAGAGAGTGTGGATAAAGACAGAGAAAGAGAGAAGAAGGATTAGAGAGAAGGGGAGGAAGAAAGCAAACAGTAAAATCACTGAAAGCTCAAATGATAAAAAGATAAATGGTAAAGGTAGATTTTCAATACAATAATCTCAATAAACATCCCTTTATTAAGGCTCTTAGTGTCTTAACAAGTACCAATACTATTTGTGGTATTGTAGGGTACCACACTCATTTTGATGATTTGATGTGCTCTTGATGAGACCAAACCCTCACATCACTATTGTTGGGTTGCTGCACCCTTCCTTCCTGCCCAGAGCTAGACACCTTGATGTCACTTGCTATACTAGGCCCCTGATCTTTGTTCATATTCCCCGTATATTCAGAGGATCTCATCTTTTTGTGTGTTTCATTTATTCCTCTTCTCCAGTTGCAGCTCTGGGTTGTCCTGATTTAAACTTCCTTTCTGTTTGGTAATGGAAAGATGCATGTATTAGATGAAAACTAAACTTGGCATGCTTATGAACAAATTCATGTTTTACAGAGATTTTATGTACATCATGCATAGAATTTTAACTTTAAAAAGGGAAAAGTTAATCTGTCAAGTCAGAAGCACGCAAAGATAACTCCGTTATGGAGTTCCGGAAGCCCAGATACTACTTTTGTATGTGGTGAGAATCAACGGAAACCCATTTCCAAATGTAAAAATCCTTACCACACAATTTTCACGATGTGTATGTTGATTTGGATTTTATATTCTAGGTCTAGCTGGAGCCAAACACAGCAATACTGCACACTGCCCCTCTGCTCCCAGCACCTAGCGTTGTCCCACAATACCTTGAAGCCTGCTGTTTGACATAATCAAAATATGGGCAACATGTCAACACATCCAGGGATTGTAGATTGTTAATGTGTGTAGGGAAGACCTGTAGCTTTTTAGTTTTATGCCTGCACAGCCACTCTCTAAACACCACCAGTTTGCTCTCTGCTTAAAGTGTTCTTTAGATGCCACGATGTCCCCACCACTCCTTCACTACCGCTCTTTGACTTGTGCTCTGTGCTGGGAGCTCTTTCTGCCTCCTGGAAGGTCCTTTCTCTTTCAGCACCATCCATTGTGGCTTGCCAAGTTCTGACTTTATTGCTTAAGAAATTCATGCGTTCATGTGTGTTGTGTTTAGATCTACCCTGTTCCTTCCCTTTCAACCAGTTTCCCATCCTTCTACCACTTTCTCCTCCTTTCTCAACTACATGTTTTCTTCGTTTGTTTCTTTGTTTTTAATCCATTAATAGTCCGTTTAGTGCTGGCTATATGAGCATGTATAGCCTGTCAGAGTCCACATCTCTGAAGAAGATTAAGTAACCCTCTTCCAGCATCTATCAATTACCACTAGCTCTTTAGAAACAGTAAGGATTCTTGTGTCCCATCCCAATCCATGTCAGGACTTGATTTTGTGCATGCAGTACCAAATACTGTGAGTTCATATTCTAACTGCTCTAACTAGATCCAGAATATAAAATCTAAACTAACATTTGCTGTGATCATTGTGTGAAGAAGGATTATTACTTTTGGAAAAGGTTTACATTCGTACTCACCAAATACAAAAAGTACTGCTTAAGCACTGCTCTGTCATGTCTACCAAAGTTTTTGCTATAAGCTTCTACTCCCTCTACTCTTACAAACTCACTTTCCCCTCAGTGATGATCCCTGTCTATGCCTTGGGGGAAGGTAGTGTGATATAAGTGTCAATAGACACTTATTCTATTCACATTGTTGGGGTGTTGAGACTGTTCTCTGTGCTTATTACCATGTACTACAAAAGAGGGTTCTCAAGTAATAGTTGAGATGCAGCACCCCATGGGTATAATCAGGGTTCAGTTTATTACTCTATTGGTTTGGTACAAGGTTCTCCACAGTGCCTATAGTCTAGCCAGACTGACCAAGTTAGCAGTACCAGACATGAATTCTATCTTGTGAAGTTGAATTTAAATTCTATAAAAAAAAAAAGTGCTTAGTTATTTCCGTAATATCCATACCTTGGTTGCACAAGTGGACACATCTTGCTATACAAGATATCATTGTAGTTTACACAGCTGTTCAAAACTGTTGAGGACTTTCTTCCTTGGTAGCATGCATAGAATCTTCAAGAACCCTAAAAGCTATTATGTCCAGTTCTTAAGATTTAATATTAATGCCCTTTCTCCTCTATGAAGACGTTCCTTAATCATATACATCTGCATCTATCTGATTAGAGCATTTACAACACGAAATCATGCTACTGCTGTGCCTATTGCTCTGTCCATGTACAATGTCAGAACTAAGCATGGCCATGTACAATTTGTCTTTATATTTCAAATGCGGATAGTAAACACACATAAGAATTGCTGATTGAGTAGCTCAACATGTATTTTTAAATTTTTTAATTTTGCTTTCTTAAATATCTTTTCTTGCTCTAAACACCATTTTTAGTACCTTAAAACTAAGAGAGAGAGAGAGAGAGAGAGAGAGAGAGAGAGAGAGAGAGAGAGAGAGAGAGAGAGAGAGAGACTAACTAGCTGGGTGGTGGTGGCACATGCCCTTAATCCCAGCACTTGGGAGGCAGAGGCAAGTAGATTTCTGAGTTCAAGGCCAGCCTGGTCTACAGAGTGAGTTCCAGGGCTATACAGAAAAACACTGTCTCAAAAAAACAAAAAACAAACAAAACAAAACAAAACAAAACAAAAAAAAGCCAACTCAGTACTAATTGTGTTTATTGGGTTTACTGCCAGTGTTCTCTCATAAAGGCAATGGTCATCTTTAATACACACTAAAATTAATTTAAAATATGAATAAAGTAAGTTCTGTTCCATATTTTTCCCTCCACTCTTCATATGCTTTATTTTGATCTTTAGAAAAGTGTGTAGAATGTATATATTATTACTATGTCTAGTTTCTCAATAAATATTATGCCTTTATCTGAAATTTTTTCTTTCCCACATTGGATTCTTTGTGATAAGGCTCTAAAATCTGTTAAAGTTTTAAACACTAGCTAAGCATTATCAATCTTTATCAGCCCTAAAAACCTAAATCAGATAGGTTTATCAGATGGTCCTGGTGAAAAAGCAAGACAGAGACAGCACTAGTTTCCTTCCTCAGCAGATATTTGTCTGCCACACCTACTTATTGTTGTTTGTTGTAAATTTGTGAAGGACACCACAGGAACAGAATTTTCATTATCTCCTGATATGTTTAAGTATCTAATACTTACAACATATTACAGCGCTGTATATTTTGTTGAATCGAACAACTTTAAAATGAGTAAACTACAGTAATAATACTAGTATACACCTGTTGATTATCTTAGACTCCATCATAACATTGTTTTAATTTCTGTAAAATTTGCTATTGTATGTTTTGAGTTCTGCTATGTCAAGACTCTAAGTTCCTGTGTGGCTCAGGCAACATTGGCTTTCCCCCCATCTCCATCTGACTTCATGAAGGTCTTCAGTCTTTTGTGAGTAAACAGGAGAGAATTTTTTTTATTAGATATTTTCTTTATTTACATGTAAATTTTTCCTTTCCCAGGTTCCCCTCCAAAAAACAAACAAACAAACAAACAAAAACAACAAGAACAAACCCCTTTTGCCTCCCTCCTCCCCATGCCTGCCACCCCACCCTCTCCTACTTATTGGCCCTGGCATTCCCCTACACTGGGGCACAAAACCTTCACAAGGCTGAGGTAAGATGGCCATTTTTACTATATTAATCCTGCCAGTCCATGAGC
>JADRCD010194956.1:0-14614 GCA_019843815.1 Montemys delectorum | reverse complement strand
GAGGCTTCACCATTGGTGCCACACCATGAACACTTAAATGTGGTGTGTTAGAGAATGCAGACTCGCAGACTATGCATGCACAAACTCAAACCTCTTCACAATGGACCTTCCACATTCCAATCCAGCCTCTGGCTCCTGAGCAGGCTGGAAGGCCATCTTTCTTACCTGGCTTACTCACTGACTCTTTGGTGTGTCTTTCCACTGAGTGCAGGGATTTTCAAATCTAGACTCAAATCAAACCTGCGCAGGAAAGACAAAGACCCAAAAGAATGATAGTCCAGTTTTGAATACTATTCACAAGTAGACTGCTTCTTAGTTTCTTTCTGCCTTGGGATACAGTTGCTCCTGTGGCTGCAGATGGCTGGGTGTACTCCCTGTTAACATGGCTGTCAGGACCCTAGACCCCAGAGCTCCCTATTCCCTAGAAGGTTTGAGTGAACGGTACAGCTAGTGTGCACACATGCTTCTATCACACATCGCCTTAGTGGACAAAACTGGTCTCCTGCGCACACTGGAATGCTGCAAATGGCCATGGGTATAATAGGTCTGTTCAGAAATATAATATCTGGGAAGGGGGAAGGGAACTCTTGCAAAATATCTAGTACACGTGGGACATTTGTCATTTCCTATCTTGCTCCATGAATAAGGGTCAAAATGATGCCACATGAGGTCCATGTGAGCTATCTGAACTGGCCTCGTTCTGCATCTCAGTTGCCCAGGAAAGACAAAACCCAGAATTAGACTAGTTCACAGAGGGAAAAATAAAAAAGCCACACCTCACAGCCTCAAAAGTGCTGCAGGCAAGATATTTGAACTCAGTCTGTATTTTTACCACTGGAGAAAGAGATTTCAGGGCCAACAAGATAGTTCAGCCAGTTAAAGTGTTTGCCATGAGGTCATGATGACCAAAATCAGTCCCTGAAACCCATATAAAAATCTAGATGTGGTGACATCCACCTATATTTCAATACTCCTATAGTGAGTTTGAAGACTCTGTAAGAAGCTTAAGTGCTAGTTAGCTTGTAGTGTGTAGAGCGACAGAAACAAAACAAGAGATACTACCTGATTAGCAGCACTTGTTGCTCTTGTAGAGGACCCATATTCACTTCTCAGCACCCATGTCATAACTACTGTATAACTCTAGTGCCAGAGAATTCAACTTTTCACCTTCCGGTCTTTGTTCACTCATTCATGCTTTCTCTCTCTCCCTTTTTCTCTCTCCCTCTCTCTCTCTCTCTCTCTCTCTCTCTCTCTCTCTCTCTCTTACACACACACACATACACACATATATATACATATACATATATATATACATATGTATATAACCTACATATACATATACATGTATGTATATGTATATATGTATATATATACATATCCTACTTGATGGAAACTAACTCCCAGAGTGTCCTCTCGTCTAGAGGACATGCATTCCATGGCACCTGCATCCTGTGACACTAGTAATAAATAAAGAAAACTATTTACGATAAAAATTTAAAAAGTAATTAAATATACTCCAGAAAGACTTTTAAAGACTAAGCAACTTAGCACATGCTGGTTGTCAGAGCACCACCCTCCCACGCCCATCAGTAGAGCTAACAGGTACCACATACTGTAGATATAAAAGGTGCAGCCAGCGTCAATGCGGCCTTGGCCCATAGACATGACGTATGGACATACTCTCTGTGTATTCTGCTGAGATGAGATTTTAAACCTGTACGTTTGTTGCCTCTGCTGGAAATGTTTGTTTCCCTGATCTTCTCCTGCACCACCTTACACATACTTCCTAGGTGTGCTGAAGTGGGCAGGCAGGACGACCATGTGCTGTGCAATTATAGACTCCAAGGATAAGAGTGGCATTCCCCAACTGGAAGCAGGATATCTTAATTTCCAAGATAACTACCACAATTACAAGGAATTCCCATAAGGCAAACACCAACCAAACCAAATCATGTTTTTGCTGTGCTCTGATATGGGGCAGGAAGGAGTAGAAGATAATTAGTCATTTAAGAAAGGTTTTATCTCGGGATGGATCATTGATTCATTATCTGTAATGAATAAAAGAATCTACAGAAATTTGCTCACTTGTTTATTAGGATACAGGGTTTCTCTATATAGTCTTGGCTGTCCAGGAACTTGCTATATAGATCAGGTTGGCTTCTGACTTGGAGATCTGCCTGCCTCTGCCTGCAAGTGCTGTGATTAAAGATATACACCACCACTCCCTGGCTCAGCTCCACATGATTTAACCAGGAAAGGCAAAGTGATTACTATCCTAGGCTTATTGCCACCCACAAGAGGCAATGAACTGCAGAGTGTGACTTGCACACTGTACTTGTTTTGAAGCCTAAAAGTGAATTTGTTTCAGGACCACACTGTAATTCCTATCTAAGAGAGAATCCTTTACTTCCCTGTCACTCACAGAACATCCATTGCCCATCAAACCTAATGACTCTCCAGGAGCTATGTCTCCCAGAAGCAATGATAAAGACTCCTTGAGAAACAAGACTTTAGAAAAGACAAGATTGTAAAACTTAAGAGCACCAAGAACTCTGGATTGAAGGGTGGTAGGGACAGATGGAAGGATGCTGCGGTGAGAGCCAATTTGGGGAAGGTTGTCCCTCTCAGCTCAAGTTGGCTGGTGTGAGACTGAGTTTAATGACTAAAGTGGCTCAAGCAGTGTTAGGGGATACCTCTCTCCTCTTTGAGTCAGATGACCCACTATGACCTTTGGGAAGGTCAATGATACAGGACAAAGAAACAAAATCAGGGTGGCTGAATGGAACCTCAAACTCTACTGAGCAGCAGAGGTGGCTCCAGTGGCACATGCGCAAGGATGGCTTATTGGTCCTTTGCTGGTTCCGAGATGCCAGATCATAATACGACGTCATCACATCATGGAGATGGTTGGAGTAAGAGTGGATGGATGTTAATCTCTGCAATTCCTTCCATGGGTATTTGATTCCCCCTTTTAAGAAGGAATGAAATGTTCATCTTTTGGTCTTCCTTCTTCTTAAGTTTCTTGTGGTTTGTGGGTTGTTCTTCCTGTATTCCAAACTTCTGGGCTAATAACCACTTATCAGCGAATGCATACCATGAGTGTTCTTAGAGATTAACTTAGGAGCAGAGACTGAAGGAAGGACAAGCCAGCCTAAATATAGCTATCTCCTGAGAGGCTCTGACAGTACCTGACTAATACAAATGTAGAGGCTCATAGCCATCCATTGAACTGAGTACACAGTCCCCAATGAAGGAGTTGGAGAAAGGATTTATGGAGCTGAAGGGTTTGCAGCCCCTTAGGACAAACAACAATATGAACTAACTAGTATCCTCAGAGCTCCCAGGGACCCAACCACCAACCAATGACTATACATGGTGGGACTGATTGTTTTGGCAGCATGTGTATAGTAGAGGATTGCAAATTTGATCATCAATAGGAGGAATGGACCTCGGCCTTGTGAAAGTTTTGTGCCCCAGTGTAGGGGAATGCCAGGGCCAATAAGTGGGAGAGGGTGGGGTAGCAGGCATGGGGAGGGGGGAGGCAACAGGGGTTTGTTCTTGTTGGTTTTGTTTGTTTGTTTGTTTTTTGGAGGGGAAACTGGGAAAGGAGAAATTTACATGTAAATAAAGAAAATATCTAATAAAAAAATTAAAAAAAAAAGAGTGGATGGATGACTGCAGAAACAAGGAGGGAAAAGGAAAGAGCCTTAGTTACCTTTGCTGTTTCTCTAATTAATACTATGAATAAAAACAATTTGGGGAGGGAAGGGTTTATGTAGATTACACATCCCTGGTCACAGTCCATCATGGAGGAAAGCCAAGGCAGGAAATCAGGGCAGAAACCTGGAGACAAGGGCTGAGACAGAAGCTGTGGAGGGGCTCTGCTTACTGGGTTGGTTCCATGCATTTCTCAACCTGTTCTTTCTTTCTTTCTTTCTTTCTTTCTTTCTTTCTTTCTTTCTTTCTTTCTTTCTTTCCTCCTTCCTTTCTTTCTCTTTCTTTCTTTCTTTCTTTCTTTCTTTCTTTCTTTCTTTCTTTCTTTCTTTTGATTATTTTGTTCTATTTTGTTTTTTGTTTTTTCTAGATAAAGTTTCTCTGTGTAGCCCTGGCTGTCCTGGAACTCACTCTGTTGACCAGGCTGGCCTTGAACTCAGAAATCAGCCTGCCTCTGCCTCTCAAGTGCTGGGATTAAAGATGTGCATCACCACTGCCTGGCTTTCAACCTGCTTTTTCATACCATAGAGGGCCACCACCCCACCCACAGTGGACTGGGCCCTCCCATATCAACCACTGATTAAGGATATGTCCCACCGGCTGGCCTATGGGATAAGTTGATGGGAGGATTTTCTCAACTATTGCTCCCTATTCCAGGTGATTCTAGGTTGTATCCAGTGGTAAAAATTAACCAATACAGGGGTTTAAGACGTGTTACATCATCCATATTGTGATTAATTAAGTAGTAACTAACAAAGGTAGATGGGGGTAGTGAAGACGCATGTGTAGACTCAATACAAAAATATCTTAACATCTTGACTCAGATCAAAAATCAACCAAAAGATAGGCCTCTCTACCTCTCTCTCTCTCTCTCTCTCCCCCCCCCCCTCTCTCTCTCTCTCTCTCTCTCTCTCTCTCTCTCTCTCTCTCTCTCTCTCTCTCTCTGAAACGAGAGAGGAAGGGAGGAGAGAGGGGGTGGGATATGGAGGTTTGAATGAGAAATTTCCCAGTAGCCTCAGGCATTTCAACAGCTGGCCCCCATTAGATGGTGCTGTTTAGGATGTAGTTGCAGCCTTGCTGGCCCCCATTAGATGGTGCTGTTTAGGATGGAGTTGCAGCCTTGCTGGGAAGAAACTGTCAGAGGGTAGACTTGGAAAGCTCCAAGCCTTATCTTACTTCCAGTCCTTGCTCTCTGCCTTGTGCTTGTGATATTAGCTTCCTTGTCCATCTGCTACCATGTCTCCCTGCCATGATGGTTTCTTATCCCTCTGAAACTGTAGGCTTAGAAGAAACTCTCCCCTAAGCTGTTTCTGGTCATAGTGTTTTATCTCAGCAACAGAAAAATGACTAATGCAGAAGCTCATTGTAAATTTGCTCCAGGGGCCCTGGCTACAAGAGAAAAAGCACAAGCACACATGGTGCATAGAGGTAGGAAAGGATGTACTGAGGGTCAGAGAGACGCTACTTCCTCTTCCCAAATGAATTTAAACCTCACTCTTTCCTAGTACTTCAGTTTCTCTCAGGACATTGGAACAACCCAGCACATGGCAGTCTTCCATGCTTCCAGCTCCACGAAAGCCACCATGAGTTACAGACCCCATTCCTTGCTTTCAGAGATAATGTCTATGTAAATTTCAGGCTTTAGGGAAAAATAATGAACTGTGAAATTTGGGAGAAGAAACTCATTCATCTTGACAACAGGTACAGGAGAAAAGCCTACATTGTTTGGCTACTTACAAAACCATAATTTGATACAGGCACAAATCCCAGGATCAGAATCACATGGTTCATGTTCCATAGTCATCAGGAACTCTCCACCCACGTTGTCAGGGAAGTGCTGCTCTGTTTGTGTGTCTACAACCATGTTTATAAATGACCTCATGCTTATCAGCTCCATTCACATAGTGAAGGGGTCCAGAAACATGTTCAAAGAGGACCGCTCATCAGAAAGGGTGGTTGCTCTTGATTGTGTAGGAATGGGCACCAAGTATGAAGAGGGCTGTGTGTCATTGCCTCCTGTTCACAGCTAGTCCTGTGGAGTTTCCAAAGACGAAACAAGCAAACAAGCACATCTATAGGCAGGAATGGGTGTGTCTTTGCTAGAAACTCCTCAATCCAAGCAACTGTTGGTTTAGCATGTAGAAGAATTCAAGGACGCAAACATAGCTGTACCGAAGACCTGTAAAGGTGGTGCAGGCACAGGCACAAGGCTAGGCCTCCTAGGTTAAGACTGAGAGTCTGGCACTAAAGGCTAAGAAGACCCCCAAAGAGAAAGCAGACTGAATTTAAATAAGAATACTGGTTTCCTAGGAAGCTTGAGTAGACTAGGTTTGATCTTCTTCACAACAGAGACAAGAAGACCAGGTCAGAAAGCAAGACATTCCTTCCAGTGAATCCCAGTGCACTGGGACAAAATGGGGGAGGGGGGGAGCAGTGTCAGAGAGAACACTTTAAAAAGGAAAATCTCTCAGGTAGCCATGTGT
This sequence comes from Montemys delectorum, assembly GCA_019843815.1. NCBI lineage: Eukaryota > Metazoa > Chordata > Mammalia > Rodentia > Muridae > Montemys > Montemys delectorum. Next base: position 8,417 of record JADRCD010194956.1, on the reverse strand, counting down.
TTTAGAGATAAAGGGAAGGATGGCAGGCACTTACCTATGTCAAAAGATTCCACAGGACAACAGTTACTATGAAGGACAAGGAACTCCAGAGACAGAACCCTAAAGTCTGTCCTCATTCCTTGAAGTTTCTTAAGAATAACAATTTAATAGAACCACAGAATAACGAAGGGAGACCCTGAGCACAGGGAACACGTAGGCTAATGGTGATGAATGGTGTTGGTGCCTGGGACTCAGGAACAATGCACAGGGCAAGAAGAACGTGCTGTGTGCACTGTCATGGCAAGAAAAAGGCAACAGGAAAGGAGGTGAGGCCTGCAGGAAAATGTGCAGCACATGAAGAGAAAGAAGTGTGGTGATGCCCTATATGTGGGAGGAAAGGAGAAAGACAGTTGCTTAGAAAAATATTCAACAATTTTTCCTTTCCTCAAATGAGAGAGAGAGAGAGAGAGAGAGAGAGAGAGAGAGAGAGAGAGAGCAATGAACTCTCAGGATACTGTTCTGTAAGCCTCTCTCTCTCAGAAGTTTCGCTTCTAATGTGTTAACTACTAAAATGTGTCAGATGACAAAGAAAGTGTATTACTTTGAAACATGATCAAAAATCTACAAAATAAAATGCAATTGTTTTTATTAATAATTCCTAGTGTGACAAAAAAAACAGCAAAGCTAAAATATGTTTCTTTAAGTATCAGAGCAGAGGCTATTTGTCTTGGATATATTAATAATGTTTGGCTATAGGTTGCTGTTGACAAGGATACAGGTTGCCAAGATGGATGTACACAGTTCATTGGTAAAGATGGGAAATAATGAGGAATGTCCATTTGTGTGACTGACTTTATAAGGAACAGCAAGCCTGTTCCCCAGGAACCCAGCACCCCACAAAGGCTTTGAGTTGAACCTAGTTTCTGACTGAATACTTGAAGTTCTGTGCTCTGTGACTGTGAGGGGTTTGGGACTATTCAGGGCAGATCATCACAGTGGCCTGAGCATCTGCCTGTGCTCCAAAGTCATAAGATGTGTATGGCTGAACACCACTAAGATCTCAAACCAACCACAAGAATAAATTCAATTTCAAGTGCTCTGAAGTTATCATTATAATATGAAAATATCTGTGACATCTGCAGGCCATGAATTTTGCTGGAAATACCCTGATTTACTCACAGACACTCTGGGAGCAGCCAGTCTTGGTTAGACAATAATACAGGTAAGTGGGAGTTGTTTTTCTTTTATCAGATACCATGGGCCCCTGGTTCCCCTTGGGAAGTCATTTCATGTTTATGTAGGAGATGAGAGGAGGCAGAGCCTGTGGTGAAGGTTGAGCTCTCCCTGGGGATAAATTGAAAAAATGTCAGGAGTGGAAAAGCCCAGAATTCAAGTTTAGGTTTTCCTCTTTTCATTAAATACTCTCTCTCTCTCTCTCTCTCTCTCTCTCTCTCTCTCTCTCTCTCTCTCTCTCTCACACACACACACACACACACACACACACACACACACTCTCTCTCTCTCTCTCTCTCTCTCTCACACACACACACGTTTGTACGCACATGCACATGCATGTACATGCACATCTGCATGTACACACACACACAGAAGCACACACACACACACACACATACACACACACACACACCATCTCTGAGACATGAAGAAGGAACTGTATCTTTCCCAGGGGCAGAATGCGAAGGAGATGGCTGACTGCAACACACTCCAGTTAGGCTGAGTGTATATGCTTGTGTGAGTGTGTGTGCACATCTGTATGTGTGTGCATGTACTTGTGTGTGTACGTGTGTGTGTGTGGAGGGTATAATAGGTTCTTGGCCCTGAAGTTTCACAGACAGGATTTGAAATAGGAAAATCATATTGTGACCAATGTCAAAAGAAGCAGTGGGCAGGTGGAGTATCCATCAGATCAGTAATCCCCAGAGATACTGCAGAAGCCAGACACAAGGGCTTCCATTATTTTGTATGGCCCCTGGCATAGGAACATATACACTGAGATAGTCCCTTCTGGCAAGATGGTACCAAGAACAATGGCTTCCAGAGGCACAGTGGAACCCAGAGGAGGTTTTGGAAAGGGCATTTCCCCCACAGGGCAGCCAGAGGCTGGGGAGGGAAGTCTGTGTGCCCCGGCAGACCTATGCTTAAACTTGCTTGCAGTCTTGGTGTTAACAAGTGGTGAAGTGCCAGGCAGTGGTGGTGCACACCTTTAATCCCAGCGCTTGAGAGGCAGAGACAGGCGGATTTCTGAGTTCGAGGCCAGCCTGGCCTACAGAGTGAGTTCTGGAACAACCAAGGCTACAAGGATATACAGGGAAACCCTGTCTCAGAAAAAACAAAAAAAACAAAAAAAAAACAAAACAAAACAACAACAACAACAACAACAACAAACCTAGTGGTGAGGAGACAGAATGCTGTAAGGATGTGAAGCTTTTGCACTGAGAAGGGGGCATTAGGAGAGATTTAACTGCCAGGAATAACGGAAGCATGGAAACAGAATCAGATTCTAAGACCAAGGTCAGTGGGAATGGAGGATCATGAGATAGCTGTTAAGTTCACAGGCAAGTGCAACGTGTCCATGTAGAGATGCAGGTAAGGGGGCCCAAGAAAGACCAACTGTGCAGTGTAAGAGGACAGAGGATCTTATCTTTTCAGATCACACTGTGGTATGAGCCAAAATTTATTCATCAAAGCCTGGAGTGTTTGCACAATAGGAATATGCACAAGACAGGTAAATTGTCACAGACAGGATGGAATGTCTCAGCTTTTGAGACAAAGAGATCTTTGTCAACAGGAGTGATTTATAAGAGTGAAGATCTATTAGTGGCCTTCCGGGACCACCATCCTTAGAGATTACCACATCTTAATTATGGAATCTCATGGCTACTCCAGCTGGCATAGGATAGTGCAGCTAGGAGAGGCCATCCTTCCTTTGTCTTCCCACCTCAACCCCTTCCCAGCCATGAGGCTACCGTGAAAAGCCTCCCTTCAAAGCGGAAGATACAGTAGGATTTTAGTTTTCAAACAAATCCTAATCAATAAGACCTGGAGATCCAAGGAGATTACTAATATGCAAAAATATTCAGAAACAGAATGACATGAAAATTTAGAAAACTTTATTAGTTAATAATGGCTCTCAAAATTCTTTCTTACCCCCTGATGGCAGGAAGTATGAGCTAGCTGTATGGAAAGAATTATTTGCCAATATTCTCTATTGAATTTATATTTTTCAAAAGTAATCATGCTATGTTTAATTTCCTTTAGAACTCCCTCATCATAATTAAATTTCAAAGCTTTAACAACTAATCTCTTTGTGTTATTTTCCCAAACCACACGGGAAAACAGGAGAAGAGTCCTTGCTGAGAAGCAGCTTGAGCGCAAGCCTCTGCCGAGCTCCCACTGAGGACCCTGGATTCTGATTTTATACTGATTGTCCTTTGTGTGGACGCTGAAGAGGTCTCTCACTTGTTTACAATATATCATAATTAAAAGTAAGTTATATGATGAAATACCACCAAAATCATTAGTCAGAAGATAGAACAATGATGTCAGGAAAGATAGAAGTTCCTTTGTGCAAAGGTTTGGATAGAGATGTGTCTCCCAGAGGTCACAGGAAGCTCAGTGCTAGGCATGTGAAGGGTAGTGGTACTGTGAAGGGGTGGGGCTCAGTGGAAGGTGGTTAGGTCATTGGGTTGCTGCATAGGTAGAATTTAATTGAGTTTGCTTGGGACTAAGGTTAACTCTTACAGAGAGTTGCAGGCCTGGCTCCTGAATCATTGCTCAGCTTACCATCCAATCTCTCCACCACACACACAATTCCACCACTGAGGTCACTTCCTCTGGGAGGTCTTCACCAGAGCAACCCAGTGGGAATTATACCCCTGTACCCCCAGAACCATGAGCCAAATAAACTTTTTTTGTTTATAAGCTACTCAGCTTGAGTATTTCACTATAACAATGGAAAATTGAGCAATATATGGTTATGATTTTGCTCCATAGTCATGCCGTTGACTCCAAATGGGCACTTATAGACTACTAAAATATTTGGTTCTCTTTGTTCTAGCCTAGTTATATTTGCCTATGATGATTGAACAAGTAGTATCCAAAGATCACTGCTGATACAGATAGTTAAGTATGATATTCTTCCTCCATGGCCACAAAATACTTCATTTCATGTAGACCCTTTTTCAGCCTAAGACTTCATGTTCTGGTTAGATCTCAAGGTCCCTTTTGGTAGCTCTGTTCCCAGTCTTCTCCAGCCCTCAATTCCTGTTTTGGCACCCATGCTATAGTCCTGGAACTCTACCTTGGTGTTTCCCCAGATTCACAGGGGTCATAAAAGATGACTTCCCTGGGTCATAACTATATCTGTGATGTCATAAAGCAAAGGTATACAGGCTAAAATCAGGAAAAGGGAAAAGCACATGAGGCAGTCTAAGTGATCCAGTGGGAAGTTGATGGCTGCTAGTGAAGTCTCATGGCTAAATTAATGCTCTCTAAATTTTGCTACCAACCAAGGAAGCTTACCTAATCCTCTCTGACCAGGACCATCCCCGGGTTTGCTCACATAAGTGAGTAGTATTTACATGGTCGACTTCACTTGCTCACTTTTATCCAACAACAAAACCAACCTCACTGTGGGTCGTACCCTTGGGTTAAACATCTGATCAACCCAAACAATGCAGCCCAAGGCCTGAGAAATACACAAACAGGAACACAGAACATTCCAGAGGCCGGCATCTAATTTCCCAGGAGTCTGCCAAGGGATGTTTCAGAAGACTGGCTTTTCTTGGGAGAGTAAGGAAGATCCTGCTGCCTCAGGTCTTTGTTATAGGTTTCCACTTCCTCTCCAAGGTTCAAAAGCTTTCAAATTCTGTATACTACGAGAAGTACATTTTGTTGCCTGTCCAAGCCAGTCATCATTGAAGCATGGATGGAGAAGGTCTCATGAGGCCCCATCCCTACCTGAGGAGCTGTGACTAATCATTATTGCAGAGCTAGTTTTCATCAGGGGTGTGGCTCCTGTGTGCTCATACTGTTTCCATGCACATAGGGCATCACTAACTGTACTCAGTGAGTTAAAAAAGGAAAGAAAAAGAAGAGATGAGGTTGAGGGGTGTGGTCTATGAAGAGGGGGAGGTGGGAGGGTGGGTATGATCAACATACATTATATATATATATATGTAATACTCAAAGAATAAATACATTTAAATAAAAAGAAATGGATTTTATATTGCAATGCAGTAAATGCCTCTTCTCTCCTACACACAGAAACAAATACATGAACACACACATCACATTATCCATGACAAACCTGGAAAATACAACCACTTATTCTACTAGCAACCATGCACTGGGTACAGTTTCAACTGCATTTTATTTTCTTAAGTTAAACATAAACCGATACATTAATTTCAAGGCCATCTAATATGTCACAGTCGGCACAACAAAACAAAACAAATGCACTAGAGCATTAAGACATTGAATGTGCTAAGCAACTTGAAGCCAATCTTTTCTAGAAAGGGCAGCCATGTTCATCACTATGGTGAACTTGGGCTCATTTGTCATGGCAGCTGATGGGAGAAAGGACATTGCATAGGTCAACATTGCTGCTGCAAGGAAAGGTTGTCCTATTAAGCCACATGAACACAGGCAGGGAGCCCTGATTTCAATGAAGGGCAAGGTTTTTCTAGCTCCTCCCAAATTCTTCCTTGTGGTGCCCCTGCTGATCTGCTTATATCCATACAAGTTCACTCACCAGGCTATTTTTCTTATGACAGTTTCCTTGATAAACTCATCACATATCTCAAGAGTCTCATGGGTTCATGCCCCTTATCTGATAGAACAGTAAGAGAAAAACTACTTGGACAATGTAGGTAACATGGAACGTTAAATCCTGACACATCATCTATTGTTGCCACCAGAAACTATGGTTTAACGACATTAGTAATTGTTAATCTTTGTAAATGTGATTGGGTAGAGAACAACCTAGGAGACTGGGTGTGCCTTGAAGTATATTTCTAGAGGGTTTTAACTGAGCTGGGAAGACCTACCCTGAATATTGGCAGCATTTCATGGGCTGGCATCCTGGACGAATAACCAGGAGAAAGCAAGCTGAGCAGCAGCAGCCATTGCTCTCTGATTCTTGCCTGCAGATGTAATGTGTCCCACTACCTTTGTGCTCCTGTTGCTATGATATCCCTGTCATATCTTGGGACTGTGTGATAAAATTAGCCCTCCATCCCTCCTTCCTTCCTTCCCTCCATCCTTTTCTCCATCCCTCCCTTTCTTCTTTCTTCCTTCCTTCTTTAAGTTGCTTTTGCCCAGTATTTTGCCACAGTAACAAGGAAAATAATCAATACAACATCCTAGGATACATGGGTTTCGTGTTTTAAGACACCCCTCCTTCCACAATGCTATTAGCAGTCTATGAGGGATGACATTGACCACACATGGTTCCTGGGTTCTGCCAAATTACATCATGTATAAAGTGATCTTGGTGAATTGTGTGATCCTGATTGACTTCTGTTCATGCCCTATAAGTAAGAGTTCAAAAATGCTGGTATTGTATTATGCTGGGCAGTGGTGGTGCATGCCTTTAATCCTAGCACTTGGGAGGCAGAGGTAGGTGGATTTCTGAGTTCAAGGCCAGCCTGGACTACAGAGTGAGTTCCTGGACAGCCAGGGCTATACAGAGAAACCCTGTCTCAAAAAAAATAAAAAAAAAAAATGCTGGTATTACAAAATACCATACACTTCTATAACATTCTACAAATATCTGCTAAAGAACAGAGATGATCAAAGGTGGCTGTGGAAGCAAAGCTCCCATCACTGGGAAAGCGTTTATCTCTCTATTTGTAAGAAGGGAATTGCATGGGTCAGAATCTGGTAAAAAGTTATATCACAATGGCATTATGGCGTAAAAAACCCAAGCAAAGAGCTCCCAGAGACTCTGTCAGCCAGAGGGGGCCATCAGCTGTTCCTTCGGTGACTCTGTGATGACAGCCATCACCGTGCACCCTCCAGACATCAGCCTGCTCATTCAGCCCTGAGGAGCTTGCTCTGCTTTGTTTGAAGAGCAGTGTTCCAGGAGCACAGGCATGAGAAAAAAAATCAAAATGATCATCTAATAAATCTGTTCTGCCTGCAACAAGCCCAGCTTAAAGTACACACAGCAATTTATTCAATTACTATCAATCTTCTGCAACATGATTTGTGGGGGATGAGAAAAGTAATACACAGAAAAGTGGCTTTGATGCTGATGACACTCCACACAGAGACATCTACCTTACCCAACTCTGAATCAAGTTGCTGACAACACACACTCCGTATTGATTGATAACTGTGTTGTGTGACAGGCTGGGTCTTTTCATTCAAGCCATAAACACTATATTCATTCCTATGATTCCTTCTCGTCTTTTTTTTTTTTTTTTAAAGAGACCTTTTACTGCTGAGAAGGGAATGATGTGGAATGCTAGCATAACTTCCTTCCATGGCCACAGAAGTTCACAGGTGAGTGCTCTAAAGCAGAACATAACCAGAAATTGCTACAGACAAGAGGCCACAAAAGCTCTGGTTCCCAAGAACTGTCTAAATTTCTTTCAAACAGGTACATCTTTTGTCAGCATTTACTCCGTTTTGGAGTAATTCTTTTTAAAAAAAACTAAAATATTTTACAAGAGAGTAATCTCTTCTATGTCTACAATTGATTGAAGAAAAGGCTTCAAATATAGTGACTCCATGAGACAGAAAGCAAAGCCCTGTGAGTTTGTGAGACACAAAGGGTTATGAGAAAACATGCCGTTATCATTATTGTGAAATGTAGGTCCAAGGAGGGGGACGAAGAGGAGAGAGGGGATGGATAAGGAGAATGGAGGAAGGAAAAGGACATAGAAGAAGGAGCAGGAGGAAGAAGAGGAAGAAAAGAAGATGAGGAAGTTGAGGAGGGGGAAGGAGAGGATGAGGATGGAAGAGATGCAAAAACCAGGGAGGAACTGGGGGAGGAAAGGAAGGAAAAAGACTCAGTGCCTGTCCCAGGAGGCTTCAGTTCTCTTTGTTTTAGTGTACACAGCTAAGTTGGAGCCAGGACTCTATCAACAGAAGAGATGGGAGAAACTTAAGATGTGCTTAGGGTAAGCCATCCCACAGCCCTCATGGCAGGACCAGGACAGTGAACTGCAGACTCTGCACAGGTCCATTCACAGATGGGTGAAGACTAGATGAAGCCTGGGAATCAACCCCCAGAATTGAGGAGTCAGAGATCAGCCAGGCTCTGGAACCTGTACCTGTAGCCTGCTATAGGTTCCTCTCATAGGAGAATGGTCAAGCTCTGACTCTTAAGGTAGACCATATCATCACCCATGTGCAAACCACATAGCAGAGGGCATTTCTGCCTGTTGAGTTTTGGTAAGAGCAGCTATATC
>JADRCD010194954.1:0-10463 GCA_019843815.1 Montemys delectorum | reverse complement strand
TAGGATTAAGACACAAACAAACATATAGAAGAAAGTGAGCTGAGTACTAGCATCATAGCTCACTGCTTCCTGACGAAGGATGAAATGTGACCAGTAGCTTCCCACTCCTGTAGCAATACCATCCCTGCCATAACTATGATGAATAGTACTTGGAATTATGATCCAGGATAAACCCTTCCTTCTGTAAGGTACCTTTGTCAGGTTTTCTCCCGGTAATGAGCAAAGCAACTGATAGAGTTGGATGGGGACTATCTTCTTCATATGCTGTATGCTGGACCTCAGTCACCAATCTCTGCTTATGTCTGTAGATTGTAGCTTTAGGGTTTGTTATTAGTTCAGTAAACTTTCTGCTAGTCCTTTGACCTATAGCTCACATAAAAAAATAAAATAAAAAGCTACTGTAGGGCTGTGTACAGCCCTACCAGTCATGGCTAGTGACAACTTGCTTTGTGGAGTATTGTTGCCCAGAGAAAATGCAGGAATCTCTGTTTCAGCAGTGAAATTGCTTGACAGGGCCCTATCTCTTAGCCACCAAATATTCTGGACTGTTAGTCCCCCTAGCTTCTTCCTTTCCCCCAACATGATTTTGTTTTATGTATGAAAATTCTTGATAGCCCTCAAAGACCATTTCTCTCAAACAATGTAACCTTAAATCCTCCGATTCCCCTGAGGCCCCTATCATAAAAAGTTAAGGTCAGGAAAACATTTTATTTCATTATTCTCCTCTGTCTTGTTTCTTGAGGATGATCAGGCTGGGGTGAGCACAACTGAGATGTAGATAGGAGGAAGGCACAGGAGAGCACTTGGAAAAACTCTGCAAGCATCCTGGGGCATCCTGCAGATTGTCTCAGCAGCAAGTAGGACAGGGCAACTTCTGACCTGTAATCCTTTTCTGGCTCTAAGTACTTTCCCATTCCATGAGAAGAATATCCAAAACTACGTACCTCATTTTTATTAGGCTGCTTCCAGATAAAAAATGAAAGAATGCTAGAGTTAGGGCTTGTTGATACAGTGCTTGCTGAGCATGTATGTATCCCTGAGTGCAAACCCAGCACCACATAACCTGGGCATGGTGGCATGTATCCCTCATCCCAACACTTGAGAAATTCAGTCAGAAAGATCAGGAGTTAAAGGTAATCCTTGGTTACATACATAGTTCAGAGTCAGCCTGGGCTATATGAGACTATCTGAAAGGATTTTTATAAAAATAGGAAAATTAACTCAAACAAATCAGTAGGCTTCCTCTACTAAAAGGATAAACAGGCTGAGAAAGAAATTAGAGAAATGACACCCTTCACAATAGCCACAAATTATATTACATACCGTGGTGTAACTCTAACCAAGCAAGGGAAAGATCTATAGGACAAGAACTTTAAGTCTCTGAAGAAAGAAATCGAAGATGATCTCAGAAGATGGAAAGATCTCCCATGCTCATGGATTGGTAGGATTAATATAGTAAAAATGGACACCTTGCTGAAAGCAATCTACAGATTCAATGCAATCCCCATCAAAATTCCAAAGCAATTCTTCATTAAGTTAGAAAGAGAAATTTGCAAATTCATTTGGAATAACAAAAAAACCCAGAGTAGAAAAAACTATTCTCAACAATAAAAGAACTTCTGGGGGAATCCCCATCCCTGACCTCAAGCTGTATTACAGAGCAACAGTGATAAAAACTGCATGGTGTTGGTACAGAGACAGGCAAGAAGATCAATGGAATAGAATTTAAGACTCAGAAATGAACCCACACACCTATGGTCACTTTATCTTTTGACAAAGGAGCTAAAACCATCCAGTGGAAAAAAAAGACAGCATTTTTAACAAATGGTGCTGGCTCAACTGGCAATCAGCATGTAGAAGAGTGAAAATTGACCCATTCTTATCTCCTTGTACAAGGTTCAAGTCCAAGTGGATCGAGGACCTCCACATAAAAACAGATACACTGAAATTTATAGAGGAGAAAGTGGGGAAGAACCTCGAACATATGGGCAGAGGGGAAAATTTCCTGAATAGAGCACCAATGGCTTATGCTCTAAGATCAAGAATTAACAAATGGGACCTCATAAAATTGCAAAGCTTCTGTAAGGCAAAGGACACTGTCAGTAAGACAAAACAGCAACCAATAGATTGGGAAAAGATCTTTACTAATCCTATATCTGATAGAGGGCTAAAATCCAATATATACAAAGAACTCAAGAAGTTAGATTCCAGAGAAACAAATATCCCTATGAAAAAATGGGGTACAGAGCTAAACAAAGAATTTTCAACTGAGGAATATCAAATGGCTGAGAGGCATCTAAAGAAATGTTCAACATCCTTAGTCATCAGGGAAATGCAAATCAAAACAACTCTGAGATTCTACCTCACACCAGTCAGAATGGTTGAAATCAAAAAAAAAAAAAACAACAACAACAACAACAACAAAAAAAAAAAACCTCAGGTGACAACAGATGCTGGCAAGGATGTAAAGAAAGAGGAACATTCCTCCATTGCTGGTGGAAATGCAAGCTGGTACAACACCTCTGGAAATCAGTTTTGCAGTTCCTCAGAAAATTGGACATAGTATTACCTGAGGATCCAGCTAAACCACTCCTGGGCATATACCCAGAAGATGCTCCAACATGTAATAAGGACACATGCTCCACTATGTTCACAGCAGCCTTATTTATAATAACCAGGAGCTAAGAAGACCCCAGATGTCCTTCAACAGAGGAATGGATACAGAAAATGTGATACATTTACACAATGGAGTACTACTCAGCTATTAAAAATGATGAATTCATGAAATTCTTAGGCAAATGGATAGAACTAGAAAATATCACACTGAGTGAGGTAACCCAATTGCAAAAGAAAACACATGGTGTGCACTCACTGATAAGTGGATACTTGCCCAAAAGCTCCAAATAACCAGGATACAATTAACAGACCACATGAAGCTCAATAAGAAGGAAGATCAAAATGTGGGTGCTTTGGTCCATCTTAGAAGTAGAACAAAATACTCACAGGAGCAAATATGGAGATAAAGTGTAAAGCAGAGACTAAATGAAAGGCTATGCAGAGACTGTCCCACCTAGGGGTTCATCCCATATACAGGTACCAATTCTAGATATTATTGTGAATTCCAGGAAGTGCATGCTGAAAGGAGCCTGATATGGCTGTCTCCTGAGAGGCCCTACCAGATTCTTACAAATGCAGAGGCAGATGTTAGCAACCAGTCATTGGACTGAGCATTGGTAACTCCTAGTAGAGGAGTTAGAGAAGGGACTGAAGGAGTTGAAAGGGTTTACAACCCTATGGGAAGAACAACAATATCAACCCACCAGACCACCCAGAACTCCCAGGGACTAAGCCATCAACCAAGGAGTACACATGGCTCCAGCTGCACATGTAGCAGAAGACAGCCTTGTCATGTACCAATGGAAGGAGAGGTCTTTGGTCCTATGAAGGCTCAATAGATGACCCAGTGTAGGGGAATCAAGGGTGGGGAGATGAGAGTGGGTTGGTGGGTGGAGGAACACCTTCATAGAAGCAGAGGGATGGAGGATGTGATAGGGTGCTTCCTGGAAGGGGGGGACCAGGAAATGGGAAAACATTTGAAATATAAATAAAGAAAATATCCAATAAAAAAAGTAGGAAAACAGAATTTTTAGGAAAGAAAGATGGTCTGTGGACTAAGTTATACTTCCAAGCACTTGGCTATCTTCTATTTACCTATATTTTCATCCCTCTTGATTCTTTTCAGTAAGACATTTGTTTTCCTTATCTTCTACACAAATACATATACACCTTCCTTAAATATATTAGGCTCCTTTTGTTACCTCTTTTACTGCATTCAAGTGCTGTAGTCATTGAGCACATTCGCATGTCCAAGTATATGATATTAGTGGCTGAGTATACTTGAAGATGCTGTATTTTTAAATCTGGAGGGAACATCATGTCTTTGCATGTGTGTGTGTCTGTGTGTGTGTGTGTGTGTCTGTGTGTGTGTGTGTGTGTGTGTGTGTTGGTGTGTGTGCATGCATGTGTGCATGTGCCTGTCCATCTGACCATCTATTTATCTATGTCTGTCTCATATGTCTACACTGGCTTCAAACTCACTATGCAACTAATGATCTTTAACTTCTGGTCTCCTTGCCTCTTTGCTTCATGAGTTCTGAGAATACAGGTGTGAGCTGCCACAGAACTTCATCCATGCAAGGAAAGCACTCTGAACAACTGACCATGCTTCCAGTCCTAGTCTTCAAATATTAAATATTGGTCAACATGTTAGGAAAAGGCAAACAGTAAACGTGGTCAAGGTAATGGGAGATATTATCTATGCCTGTGAGGGATTTTCTTTCATATATGTTTAATTTTACATGTCCTTGGGGTTTGGTATAGTATTTGAACACCTGTATATGATATTAGTCAAAATGACTGACATGTTTATCACCTTAAATAAGTATAATTTCTTTTTTGTTTGCATCTTAGTTAGTTAAAATTCTATTGTTCTGACCCAATCATGCATCATGACCCAAAGTAACTTAAGGAAGGGTTTATTTGATCTTATAGCTTCTAGTCACTATCCAGGAAAGTCAGCACAGAAATTCAAGGCAAGAATTTGGAGACAAGAAGTGATGCAGAGGCCAGGCCGTGGAAGAGTGCCGCTTATTGGACTACTCACCCTACTTTCTTATAGTACTCAGGACCACCTACCCAGAGGCAGAACTACCCATGGGCTGGGCTTTCCCATGTCAATTACTAATAAAGACAGTGCACAGGCCACTCTGGTGGGGGCACTTTCTCAATTGAGGGCCTCTCTTTGCAAATGACTCTAGCTTCTGCCTAGAAGACATAAAACTAGCCAACAAAGTTGGAAACATTCAAAATTATCTCTGCTGACTGTTTACAAATACATAATTATTAACAAAAATAAGCAACATTTTCTGTTTTGAGATGAAAGGTGCTTATATTTATATTAGCATCTTAACTGTCCCTTAAAATATGCACATATCTTATATAATTTTTATGTGTTAAGGTTTCATAGCTATAAAGATTTGTCTCAGTCGGGCCAACAAGTTATCTTAGTGGGTCAAAGTCCTTCCCACCAAGCCTGAGGACCTGAGCGTGATCTCAGGAACATTAGTGGTAGAAGACAGCCTGCCTACTCCTGAACAGTTCCTCTCCAGGTATACAAGCACCATGGCATATAAGCAGTGTAGGCATGCATGTGCGCACATATGTGCAAACACATGCCCATGAGCACACTGAAAATTTAAGTTAATGATTGTCAACATTTTCAAACCCTATATCTTCACTAAGGGGACATACATGTGAAACCTGGATACAGGAGGTAGACTTAGAGGCACTTTCTTAGAAAGGTAAATGTTTCATTATTTAAACAAAACAAAACAAAAAGTTTAATGAGAAGGTTCCAGCACCACAATCTGGGGAGATGGTCCAGCTGGTAAAGTATTTGAGGACCCAAGTCACTTCTTCAGACCTCACCAAAAAAAAAAAAAAATGTGAGACATGATTTCAAGGACTTGCAATCTCAGGGCTGGGAAAGCAGAAACAAGCAGATTCCTGGAGCTCACTGGCTTGGCTGAATATACAAATTCCAGGTAGAAGTAAGAGATCCTGCCTCCAAAAATAAGATGCTGATCCCCAAGGTTGACTTTTGACTTCTACAGATATATGCATACACATACACCTGCACAAATATGAACACATATGCACATTCACACACATGTAAAAAAAATAAATAAAAGAAGGCATACATCTTAAAATAGACATTAAAGGTATCAAAGGAGTCTAGAGATAGATAACAAATAAAAATAGTGTCATCCCTCAGAATGTAGATGTGAAAGATGAAAAGACAGGCACAGATGACAGTGACTTGTCAGTGACAGTCCTGTGATGACTCCATTTAATCTGCTTGGTAGGCAATGAGACTGTGCTCCAAAAGCTGGGTTTCTTGGCAACAGGGAACTGACAGTACTTTTCCTCTCCAGCTTATTGGGTCAATGCCTCTTGCTGGGAAGCCAAGAATGGCAGCAATGTAGCTGATGCCCAGTGCAGATGCCAGCCAGTCCACCAAGGCCAACATTAAGGGCATCCCAGCACAACAGGAGCTCCAAGGCTGTGTTTTGCACTTGGCAAAATTGCATGTGTCAACACTACAGGGTACTGCTGAACTCAAAGCCCACACAGATTTTAATTTGCACCAGTTGTTTTATTAAGCTCATCATATCCAACTTATGAGAACAGAGCCATAGGGTATCCAGCCTTCTATCTCACAGGACCTTCTGCACAAATCATCACTTTTTCCTTTATCTGTATCTAGGACAGAAGTCTCTGGGTTTAGTGTTTTTCAAAATGTAATGGGTTTCTGGTCAAGATGAGGCGATCTAAGATGCCACATCTTTAGCAAGTTCCCAGGTGACTTCAATACGGTTGGTCTCCACACTCCACTCAGAGTAAAAATGTCTTAATTAGCTACATGTATAAAATGTCTGAAAACTCAGCTTATCTATCCATATAACATTCCAAAACATGCCTTAAACAGTATGTAAATATAACTCAGGTTCAACCTGGGACATCCTACAAGACTACCCATTCAAGACAATGATTACCATGGTTGTCAATCAAGACTAATTGATCATATTTCTGTTCCCACTAAGTGGGATGAAGACAATTACTGGTTATTACTTCAGCCTTTGTTGAATTTATTTTTGACTCACTGAGAGGCAGGAAGATACTCAGAAAAGTACCATGAACTACTAGGGATGCTTTGGCTATAAATAGAGTATTCAACGAGGCGCAGCCCTCTGCAACTGCACCTGGATCCTTATTCCATTTTGCTTGTTGATGTGATATTAACTTCCATGGCAAACCTTGAGTAAAATTCATGCCACAGTAAATCTAATAGCCATTCTCTCTGCATCAGAATCTCCTATGGATGCTTAGCTAAAGAAAATACACTCATTTGATAAGCCACAGCAATCCAGCAACTTGGTTTATACACTTCATTTGGCGTGGTGATGGTGCACACTTCAGGTACCTTTGAAAACCACTTTCAGATATTCGAAAATATTTTTTTTTTCTTTCTAGAGTGAAAACAAGTGACTTCCAAGTTGCAAGGATGCCCAATGAATGGTAGTCAGTGTATAGGTTGTTTTTTGTTTTTGTTTTGTTTTGTTTTTCTTTCCTCATTTTGGTAAACCAATGCATGATTGCTCTTTGTAATTCTGAAAATTTGATGAGAAAATCCCTGACATAATTCTTACATTGTAATCTAAGAGAAACAATCCTACAAGTTGAACACTTGGGTCAGAAGTCCTGCTAGAGGAGAGAAGATTGTAGCTGAAATGCAATTTCTCTTTCCCATCATGGACAATCAAGCAAAACAATCAGTGGAATCTTCAGTGAAAAGCTAACTAGAAAGCTGGTCAGATGGCTTAGTGGGCAAAGGAGCCTGCTGCCATGCAGGGTGGCCTGATTTCATCCTTTGGACCCAGAGGGTGGGAGGAGAGAATTAGTCCCTACAAGTTGTTCTCTGACCTCCACATATGTGCAATGGATCTTGGAAGAGACCCTGAGAGTGTCCTGGCTACCTCTGCACAGTATCTCCCCACATCTTCTTCCCCCAAGAATCCTCTCCCTTCTTCTCTGGTACTGTAACGTCACTGATAACCAGAGACACAATGGCTGTAAATGTAAATACTGTATGCTGTCACGACGTCACCCAGCTCTGCCAGTTTTCACATTCGCTGCAATTATATAACATTAACCCTGGAGGTTTTGATTGTTCGGATGATTAGCTTAGTTTCTGTTTGGTTTGGTTTCAAGGAGAGAACAAGAGAATTGATGAAGGACATTTTAGTGTTCACCAGAAAAACAAAAACAAAACAAAACCAGACAATCCATGAAAGGCTAATACAATTTGAAACTGAAATAGGAGATTGTTTTTAGTATAATTTAGCATTAAAATGCTACAACTAAGTTTAGTTTTTTTTTATAGACTTAGATGGAGAGATTCAACAAAAAGAAAGAAAGAAAGAAAACCTGAGAAATAGCCACTCAGATTTTTCTGAATTTAATAAGTCTCAGCTGCGTTGTTTCTAATGACTAGGAAAGAGAATGGATATTTTGTTCACTACTTAGAAAAACAGAAGTAAGTCTCAGTTCACTTTCTACACCAAAATGAACTCCGGATGGATAAAAATTTAAGTACAAACAACATAAATATAGAAGAAACTCCAATGATTTTTTTTTAATCAGAACTAAGCAGAAAAAAAGGAGAAAAAGGAAGGAAATAAGGAAGAAAGAAAGAAAGAAAGAAAGAAAGAAAGAAAGAAAGAAAGAAAGAAAGAAAGAAAAAAGGAAGGAAGAAGAAAGAAAGTGAAAAGAAAGGAAAGCAAGCAAGACAACCAATCTAAATGCAGAGTTGTCGTGCCTAGTCCAAATGGATATGGCTACACTCAGTGCCCCTAAGGCTCAAAGAACATTGCTGAAGAGGGGGCAGAGAGACTGTAAAAGCCAGAGAATAAGGTGTTTGCTGTGTGAGACTGTGTCTCCTACATAGTAATATCAGAATCTATAGCTGTAACATCTCACCAACATGAACATGAACATGAACCCACCAAATTGGATAGGGAGAAGCCCGCAGGCCTCAACTCTACACAAATAGCTACAGGCAACTGAATAAAGCTGAGAACAAGAGAGGTAGTTTCCTCTAGTGAAGATTACACCAATTGGTTGTGCACTGCCAAATGGTCAGTGTAGACTCAATAGGTTATATTTGGCAATACATATGTAAGTACATATGTGCATATATGCATGCAATGCCAATTAATGAAAAAAGAGGACTGAGAGCGGTGTATGGGAGGGTCAGAAGAGGGGAAAGGGAAGGGACTCACGTTGTGATTAAGTTACAATCTCAAAAATAAGCAGCAAATTTTTTAAAAATTAAAAAAAAATGAATTTCCCTAAATTAATTTAAGGTTTTTGAACATTAAAACTCAAAGTCATCTGAGTGGTGGTAGAGCATGCCTTTAATCCTAGCACTTGGGCGGCTAAAGCAGGCAGATCTCTGAGTTAGAGGTCAGCCTGGACAACAGAGCAAGTTCCAGGACAGGTGAGACATCTATATTAACCCACCCATCAGACAGAGAGAACACTGTAGGAGAAGGCATAGAAAGGATGTAAGAGCCAGTGATTGGGGAAGACTGTTGTGAAATGTGACCTCTGCCATGCCATAGCTGGTATATATGTGAGTCCATGTGAGCTGTGGCAATCTTCAAAGGATGAAACCAATTAAAATTTTCAGCATGGAATGAGGAGGAACTCGTAACCCTCCATCACATTAAAGAGGCTGCTGGGAGGAGGCGAATCTTTCTTCCTTGAGAGATGGCCACTCGTGGGTTGGTCATGCCCCAGTGGAAGTCCCCACGCCTCTACATAAAGACAGCACTAAGTGGGCAAAAGAAGACAGGAATTTGTTCATATGTCAATAAAATATCACTCATCGAATAAAAAACTGAGAAGAGCAGTTTAGTTAGAGAGGAGGGGCAGAGAAAGATGAGAAGGTCCTTGTGTACAGACAGCATCAGAGTGAAGAAGCTATGGGATGTGATCTGATACATTGCCCTTCTCTGTTAGAAACCAGGAATTAAGAACAGTTCTTTGCCATCTGTCTCATCCCGTCCTTTTTGTTGTCTCTGTGTTGAAACAGGGTCTCATCATGCAGCCATAGCTGCCCTGCAACTCACTAGGTAAATCATGCTGACCTCAAACTTGAGGCAATCCTCCTGCCTCCTCCTGAGCCTGCAGAGTGCTAGGTCCTCAGATACCCGAGGATTTTCCCACCTTTCCCTGCCCCTGTCTCTAAGCAAACAGTTCTTCTCAGTTTTTTATTCAATGAGTGATAGTTTATTGAAATATAGACACTTGGGAGACAGGTGTGTTGGGAGGTCAGAGAGAGTTGGGAGGAAATCATGTGAGTATGTATGACCAAGATAGATTCTATATGTATGTGGAAATTTGAAAGAAAAAGTAGTAATGTTCAGGTGGGCTCCGCTCTTAATCTGTATCTCAGGCCTGTTAAATCTTCTCTGAGCCCAGTCCCCCTAGCACTACAGGCCACTCATCATAAACCTTGTAAGATCCTCAGTCATCCAAGAAAGGGACCGGGTGAAAATCAGAATAAAAGAAAAGAGAGAAAAAAAAAAGAAGACATATAGAGAAGAGAGAGAAAAAGGTTAACATTTAATATCATATGTAAACTGAGCACCTTCTAGTCCATGGATACTTTCTACATACAGCCACAGAGAACTTGTACCTTAGCATGATAGAACAGGAGTGCTTTCCTCCTCCTCACAGGTATGATTGAAAACCCTGGGATATTGTATATATAACAACACAAGACACACAGTAGGTAGACAATAAGGCAAGTTACACAAAGGTCCTAAGAATCAAGAAAC
>JADRCD010194950.1:0-16228 GCA_019843815.1 Montemys delectorum | reverse complement strand
TGTTGCCTTGTGTGCTGGCTTAGTGTTTCTCTTCTGGATGGTTTTCAAGCTCAGAGCCCAACAAAAACGTGACAAGGTAGTAATTGCCCAAGCACTTGCTGCGCTAGAGCAAGGAGCCTCTCCCGATATTTGGCTCAGCATGTTAAGAACAAAATAAACACTCAAAGGCTAATGGTCAGCGAGACTTAGCTCTTGCACCCCATGGGGTCTTATCCCATTGCACAGGGAGAGTGAGTCAAACTGCCATAAGTCCTCGAGGCCCGCTGCCTTTGGCCCCTACGACGGGATTAGGCTGATGCCATAAACCAGGAGCACACCAATGAGTAGTGATCCAAAGGATCCCACCTATCTCTTGGTGCTGGTAATGGACAGCACATCAGCTAGCCTAAGACACGGGGCATTGGCCAGAGCCTATCATTTAAAACAAAAAGGGGGAGATGTAGAGAGCCACACTAAGCCAGCAGCCTCCATTACAAGATGGCGCCGGGATCCGGTTTCTTCTCCCCTTAACACATAGTCTGCGCATGTGCCTAGGGCCAGAGCGCGCTAAGTCTCAGCCCATCTGCGCATGTGCTAGGGCCAAAACGCGCCAAGTCACAGCCTATCCCGAGGCGTCTCATGAGGTAATGAGCAAACAGCCAATCAGAGATGAACACGCCGCTCCAGAGTGTATATAAACAGTGCATTCTCCAGGGCTCTCTCTCTCCTCGCCACATGGTAATAAAGGTTTGCTGCAGAAGGATCCTGTGTGTGTGTCCGTGTATTCCTGCTGGCGGGAAGATAGCGCGGACCACAGTGATGTGAGGGTCATTGAAGTACAGCCTTATTACAATGAAACCCAATGTCTAAAAATTGTTCTTATTTTGGGCTTGTACCACAGTAAGAGTCAAGATTTTAAACTCTACTAGATACAAAACAAACAAACAAGACTTTATATATTTATGTTCATTTAAGAAAATACTAGTAGTGATGTATTATTTTGAAATATACAGTTAATATGTTTGGAGTTATTTAAAATTTATATTGAGAAAAATGTATTTTCACTATTACTGTAGATGAGCATCTACATAAGACTGTTAAATTGATTGTTGTTTTATATCAAACAACTTTTATAATACTTATTTTTATTGTTATAATATTTTATAAATTTTAAGGAATATGTCCAAAAAAAGGTATTGAAAGGGGGTCTCTGTGGTACAAAAGGGAAAGAAGAATGAGATTTAATTCTACTTACTAAAAATATGTTTTTAAATGTTAACAAATTCAGATACATTGAAATTATGTAACTTTTCTCATCATAATGCAATAAAAGTTTAAAAAAAGAAAAAAGGAAAAAAAAAGTAAAAGAAACTCCAACTGTTTTAACTCCATTCTGACATGTTCTCATAAGAATATGTGCAAGTTCTTACCTTTACTGAGGACCATCCTCCCCACAACACATGGAAGCTCCTTACCCAGATTTCCAAATAGTGTACCTCCTCCATGGTAAAGTATGATGCCTCACTGGTGTTTGGAAGATTCATCTTTGGGCCTGAACAGCCTCACAGGGACTATCCCAAAATGCGTGTAAGTCACTAACACATTAGGATCTTTCTTTATTATCATTAGGTCTTGAAAAAACTGTAAAATTGCAGGCATGGAACAAATTCTCAGTTTCTCTTGTATGATCCCCTGTAGAAAGTGAAAAAAAGACAGAAAGTTGAGGGATATGAGAGTGTGAGGTGGGTATGTTGATGCTGAAGTCACTTAGCATAGCTCAGGTGTGTTCACCATTTCTCACCTGCTTCATACATGTGCAAAGAGGTCATAAGGACATCGATGACTGTGGATTATTTTCAGATAGGAGAGAGTGTTCAAATTTTTTTTCTCTAAAGGTCCTGATTTAATAATGCATTGCTGCGATTGAAGTGCTGGCCTCCATCAAATCTCACATTCAAATTCCATTGCTCATGTCAGTGTTAAGAGGTGGGAAATACTAGTGAAAATGATGTGGTATCTTCATGTGTTGTATCAAGTTCTTATGAGGTAACTGTGATAAACATCTTCATAATAGGCTCCTGAGAAGTGAAGTCAGTGTAATTTTCTGACATATGAACATAGGCATGTTTGCTTTTTGTATTAATATATAACATAAGATGATCCATTGCTAGTATCATTGATCAAGGCCTTCCCAAACTCCAATAATGGGTACAGTCATTGATCCTTGGCTCAAGCTAAATGAACCAGTTTGAGGTGGTCCCATCTAGCCCACAGAGCTGATAAAGAAGACAGAGACCCCATGGAGGTAACTCAAAATGAGAGAACCAGATAATTAAGACAAGTGATAAAACATTTTCATACCTTATCCTGCAATTTTTTTAGCTTTTCAATGTTCTCTTAGCTCCTGTATCTCCAAGTCAATTTCCATTTACCTAGAACCATTAAGAGTGTACTCTGAGAATTATACTTTACTTCATAGTCCTACTATTTGTCATTGGATGGTAACCCAGGACTATCTTTTATTGTCCTACTCATCCTCTAGAAAAAAAAAAACTAAAACAGAAGACAAAAAAAAAACCCACCACTTCATGACATAGATTTCAGATTGATAATCTCTTAGTGATTTACAAATTTAGAAAAGCATTTAAATGGCATGTAGGTGTACCTAAAGATATGATGATGGAGAGTGGGAGATCAATGCACACAGTGTACAAGGACAAGACACTATAGTAAAATACCTGGAATTTACTATGGTCCAGTAAGAGAAGAATGATGTCTGCTAAAGTAATTGAGAAAATTCTACAACACCCAGTGTCTACAAATGTAAAAGAGTTGCAGCTATTCATAGACTCCTGGGATACTGGCTGGTTTTCACACCCCACTTTGCCATGTTTCTCACCCACTGAACAACTAATTTGATAAAGAGAGGAACAAAATGGAACTGGGACAGACAGGCACAAAATACTTTTAATAATGCTGAGATCATTTTTTTGAAATGTTAGATAAACATAGGACAGGCTAAACAGCTGGGTACACCTTTACCCCAGGCTGGAGAACATACACTGTAGAGTACACTGTAGAGAGCCTACGGGTTTCAAGGAGTAATGAAAATATGCACATGTGGACACTACCAAAGAATTCTTGCAAGCACTTCCATCTAAGCTTCTATGTATCAAAGATTCCTTGAAACATCTCACACAACTCAGTTTTAACTGTGAGTACCCACAGAGCATCAACAGTGACAAGAGTGGTCATTTTACAAACTACTGTGTCAAACACAAGCAGATTCAATGACACAACCCCCTAAAAATAGTCTGAGTGGGCCTGTATGAATTCTTTTTCATTATTTATTTTTATGCATATGAGTGCTCTGTCTGCATGTACACCTGCATGCCAAAAGCTGACATCAGATCCGATTACAGATGGTTGTGAGTCACCACGTGGTTACTGGGAATTGAATTCAAGACCTCTGAAAGAGCAGCCAATGTTCTTAACTGCTCAGTCATCTCTCCAGCCTATGAATTTTTAATAGATTATTAAAACAACAGTTCAAGAGCTAAAGTACAAGAGGCAACCTGCAGAGGTGAAAAGGGCATTGCCAGAGCTAACAAATTCCCTAAATTAAAAACCCAGGTTCTAGGGATGGAATTGATGGCCAGGAAAGCACATGAAGCCCATAAAACATAAAAGTTCTGATCACTGCTGTTGGATACATGCTAGGCCTAGATAGTAAGACTATTGCTAAAAAGACCACATGGTCTCATTGTAGTATATACAGAATTAAAGCTGGGATGGAGGTGGAAGTTCTCTCCTTACTGACTATCTTTCATACTGCCAGAAGGTATTATGTGTCTTGCTGGGGGAGAACTGTATTTAAAAGCCCTGTTCAATATGGTCCCTGCATGCTAGCGTACCAAATATTTCCCCACTATGTGGTGTGGGAGAAGTAAGACCTTCCTGCTGCCATGCCACATGGGCAGGTTATAGACACCTGGAGGTCTGCTAGCTTTCACACTATGTAGCATGAGCAGAGTAAGTCACCCAGAGACCCACCAGTCACATGGCCCACATGAAGCAGTAGATACCACAATGTGTAAGTGCATGGTGGACAAATGAAAGAGAAAGAGAAGCAGAACAGTTTGAGCATTATGAAGAGAGATAGAAGTGGGTATATGAAGGCAGAAAGGAATAACCTGAATAGCCATCCCTGCCACCTGAAGCCATTGTGAAGTCCTAGCTCATGCTGCTGATGCTGGCTATCTCTGAGTCCATGACCATGCAGTGTCAGGAGTCAGTGTAGATATCCATGAGCCTTGAGCACATAGGCACAGGGGAAATTTTCCTGAACAGAACATCAATAGCTTATGCTCTAAGATCAAGAATTGACAAATAGGACCTCATAAAATTGCAAAGCTTCTGTAAGGCAAAAGATACTGTCAATAGGACAAAATAGCAACCAACAAATTGGGAAAAGATCTTTACCAATCCTATATCTGATAGAGGGCTAATATCCAATATATTCAAAGAATTAAAGAAGTTAGACTCCAGAGAACCAAATAACCTTATTAAAAATTGGGTACAGAGCTAAACAAAGAATTCTTAACTGAGGAATACTGAATGGCTGAGAAGCACCTAAGAAATGTTCAACATCCTTAGTCATCAGGGAAAATGTAAATCAAAACAACCCTGAGATTCTACCTCACATCAGTCAGAATGGCTAGGATAAAAAACTCAGGTGATAGCAGGTGCTGGTGAGGTTGTGGAGAAAGAGGAACACTCCTTCATTGCTGGTGGGATTGCAAGCTGATACAACCACTCTGGAAATCAGTTTGGTGGTTCCTCCAGAAATTGGCCACAGTACTACCAGAGGACCCAGCTATACCACTTCTGGGCATATACCCAGAAGATGCTTCAACATGTAATAAGTAGACATGCTCCACTATGTTCATAGCAGGCTTATTTATAATAGCCAGAAACTGGAAACAACCCAGATGTCTCTCAACAGAGGAATGGATACAGAAAATGTGGTACATCTACACAATGCAGTACTGTCTATGGCTCATATTACCACTGTAGACTATGGGGACATCCATAGTTTGAGCAGCCACCTGGGACAACATAGAAATCCAAGGGCTGTGCAGAACTGGCCCCACCCCTCACTGGCTGCAGCACTCTGGAGAGTGGCTGCACCTCTCACTTGTAGCAGCACTTGGAAGACTAGTCCCTGCACCTCACCCAGGCAATACAGTGGAGCTATCCTTGGTAGCTAGATCATAGGTGAGCTAGCTCCAGGGCATGAGTATAGAAGAGCTGACTCTGCTACCAGTCTGCCATGAGGTAGTGCTGCTGCAGAGATGATGGCTCCCCTCCCTCTACCACTCACCACCTGTGGGAGGAGTGTTGGCCCTGGGTCATGAGAGCAGGAGAATGTGACCTATGCCTCACTTGTGCAACATAGTAGAGCTGGCCCTGGTGGCAGGGGCACAGGTAAGCTGGCTCAGAATGCTAGCATCAAGAAGAGCTGGTCCCACCACTCATCTCTCATGTGGGGGTGTGCCACAGACTGGGGTTTCTTGCGAGGACCCCGTGGTCCGCAGGACGATGGGTTCTGGCCAAGTGTGCACGGGATTTGGCTGTGACAGACAGACTTACATAAGCAGTGTATGATCTGAATGTATTTTTAAAAAATGGCATGAGACTCTTATAATCATTGCAAAAGAGATATGAAAAATTTGGCAGCTCAGTAGTCAAGGTACATCTGAGGCTACCTAAAATACACTGGGTCTAAAAACAGCAGCCATCTCCTCTGAACTGGTGCAGCACCCCCCAGGCTCTGAGCACGCTCGGGCCACATAGGCCAAGCCAGAGTCCTGGAGGGTTGCGGATTGAGTCCAACCGCTCAATGTAGACCCCTCTATCTAGAAAACTGACTGTTGTACACTGTCTCTCACACACACATTTTCGGCTTAAGGTCCCACCCAACTCAGGTAAAACTGCCCACTATGTTAATCTTCTGGGCTAGTAGAGACAAGTCTCTTGCTAATTCCTAGGAGTAGTTCAGCTGCAGTCCTTGACTGAGAATGAGGATTTTACTTGACCTTGCCCTGGGATAAGTCTCCCATTTTGTAAGCTTTAATGCTGTATTCTCTTTCTTATTTCCCTAATAATGCCAGAGGCAATTAGTCTGGGTGGGTAACATTCTTTATGGAACTTTTAGGTCAGGGTTTTGCTAGGAAGTTGGAACATTGGAAAAAGGTCAGAGAGAAATGTCTGATTTTTTTTCTAGCTGTCATATTTTGGTGGGCATCTAGCACAAGAGTAGGAGGACATATCTGGGCAACCTCTGAGTTAGGGATGCCAAGAGACAATGCAGGGGACTGCCTTTTCTTGAAGGTTTTGCCTCAAATACTGCTGTCACGCAAGGCCTGCGTGGCAGTGGTGTGGTCTTGGGGGTGATGTCCTCTCCTGACTCACCCCTCACCCCCTTTCATAGTCAGGAGAGCTGGCCCCAAGTTCATCAAAGTGGGAAAGCTATCCCTACCCTTCACTGGCTATAGCATGTGGGGAAGCAAGCCCTGTACATCACCTGGACAACACAGTGGAGCTGGCCCTGATGGTGAAGGAACAGGAAAGCCAGCACTAAGGGTGTGAGAATAGGATAGCTAGACCTGTACCTCATCAGCTGCAGCACTTGAGAGAGTGGGCCCCATGCCTTGACCAAGCAGGACAGAGGAACTGGCTCCAAAGGCATGGGTGTAGGTGACCTTGTTGGACTGTGAAAGGCAGTCTGTTCTGGTTGAGCAAGGCTTACTCCAGAGACCCAGTAGAAAATTCTACAAGGGGTGGAATCATAAGCTACACTACCCAGACATTTGGCTCCTGACACCATGAGCCCTCAACTCCATAATCCTGTGGCTATCAGTCACATAGGCAATTTCCCAAGTTCCTAGTATTCTGGCTGGACTCCACCCCCACAGTTACCTGGCAACAGCAAGGTAGCCCAGCCCACTATAAAAAGGGCTACTTGGCTCCTCCTCTCTTTCCTGCTTCTCTTGCGCTCTCTCTCTCTCTCTCTCTCTCTCTCTCTCTCTCTCTCTCTCTCTCTCTCTCTCTCTCTCTGTCTTTCTCTCTGTCTCTTGCTTTCTTTCTTACCCTCTTGCTTCCTCTCTTCCCCTCCCTTTTCCCCTCTCTACCTGACCATGGCTGGCTTCTACTTTTCTACCTTCTCTCTTTCTGTTTCCTACAATAAAGCTCTAGAACCATGGGCCGCCTCCTTTCATCTACACTTGCCATGCTAGAGCAATGGAATAGGCCTTCCCCTAAAGAGCCACATCTAATCTCCCACAGGAAGGCCTCCCAGCATTTCCAGCCACCAGACAGGACCAAGGACTCCCACCTATGTGGGAACCACCCAGCACCTTCTCCCCTTGCCCCTTCTCCCTTCGGCCCCAGGGGTGACTGAGCCCCCCAAGGCCCCCACTTCATTCTCAGCCCTTCCATGACATCCAGCAGCATTCTGGGGTGTCCAAGACTGAGAAACCCCAAGACTGCACTTTCCCCACCCTTGGATTGGGGTCCAGCGGCCTCATACAGCCCATCGCCCATCCCACATCTGTTCTGTGGGATCACGAAGCAGTCTCGCACATCTGCCTGCCCAGTATCTTGGAGCTCTGGCAGCATGTGTGTCTCTCTCACATAGTTATTTCTCCATGGCCAGCGCAGAACATGACCTGGTCCTAAGGACATAAGAGCAGGAGAGCTGATCCTTCCTCCAGCCAATATCTGGATTGAGTTACCTAACTGGAACAATGCTGGAGAGCTCGCCACAGTGGTGCAGATAAGGGATAGCCAGCATACTGACCAGCTCAGCTACCACCCAGGCCCACATTCAGGACTTTGAGTTGGCCCATTCCAAAATATATATCATCTGTGAATTATTGGAGTATGTGAAAAAGCTAGTCCTGCTGACCCAAAGCTGCCTAACTCGCCCATATTTTGTAATTAGGATGATTGCAAGAGTAATAAAAGTTAAAAACAGCTGTGGCCAGTATAGATCCACTGCCCCTTTTACACAAGATTTATTGGATACAGTGTGTACTAGCTGGTTTTGTGTGTCAACTTGACACAGGCTGGAGTTATCACAGAGAAGGGAGTTTCAGTTGGGGAAGTGCCTCCATGAGACCCAGCTGTGGGGCATTTTCTCAATCAGTAATCAAGGGGGTAGAGCCCCTTGTGGGTGGTGCCATCCCTGGGCTGGAAGTCTTGGGTTCTATAAGAGAGCAGGCTGAGCAAGCCATGAGAAGCAAGCCAGTAAGGAACATCCCTCCATGGCCTCTGCATCAGCTCCTGCTTCCTGACCTGCTTGAGTTCCAGTCCTGACTTCCTATGGTGATAAACAGCAACATGGAAGTAAGCTGAATAAACCCTTTCCTCCACAACTTGCTTCTTGGTCATGATGTTTGTGCAGGAATAGAAACCCTGACTAAGACACAGTGGTAGAAGCAAAAATCTTCCCCCAAGATTGGAAAGGAGATCTCAGAGGAAATATATTTGGTATCAAACAGGATCCTGATGAACTGTTTCATGGAATTTGTGGATAGACTATTAAAAACAGCTAGTAGAATTTTCAGGAACCCTCAAGCAGGGTTCTTTTTGTTACACAGTTGTCTTATGAGAATGTTAATGAAGCTCACTACAGCCATCCAGCCATACAAATCAAAGACAGACTTATCTGGATATATTCATCTTTGTGTAGAAATTGGACCCTCATAAAATGAGGGTTTGGCTATGGCTGCAGCTTTACAGGGGACTGCAGTACAAACAATGCTTTCACAGTGCCAAGGATATAAGGAATGTTTAAGTATAGGGGCATAAATCATTTTAGGAAAGACTGTCCAAAAATTAGAGACATAGACAGACAGTAGATTTGCTTCCCTTGAATCTTTCCTCACTGCAGAAAGGGTATTTGTTGGGCTAGCTCTCAGGCAATAGGCTCAGATTAAGAAATATTTACATTTGAGTTAATGCAAAGTTCAGAGTGTCCTCAGGGAGGTTTGTATGGCACTGCTTTTGTATTGCAAACCCTGCCAATGAGGAAGTTTTGGGGACCTTGCCTCTGGGGAATTATTTTTAAGCCAAAACAGCATTATTACAGATCCATCCAAGTATTGTTCAAAATAAAGTTCAAACTTAAGATTGATGAAAGGTCAATGAGGCTATGGAACTTGTAGAGGTATTGCAATCTGGCCTGCCTACTCCATATACAATTATTATGGATTTGGAGGGTTTTTTTTTTTCCTTTGCATCCTGATAATTGTAAAGGATTTGTTTCTAGTGAGCTTGTAATCATTGGAAACTTTTGCCTCCAGGAATGGCTAATAGCCTTACATTATATAAAATTATTTTGTCTATGCTTCAATACAAGAAGTTTGAATTCTTCAGTGCATATTATTCATTATATTGATATTATGCTAGCTAACCCCTCTGACAAGGAATGTTACTACAAACCTTTGTTCTCATACAATGAGCTTTAAATTTTTGGTGAGCAGTTGTTGCTCCAGAAAAGATTCAGAGGCAGTATCTTCCTCAAAATTTGGGCCTTAGTTATATCCTAGAAAAATTGTGGTACAGAAAATTCAAGAAAGAAATGATGATATGCTTACTTCAAGTTATTTTCAAAAGTTTCCAGGAGATGTTAATTGGCTAAGACTTCACCTTAAGCTCAACACAGGAGGACATAAACCTTTGATAATCTCAAGGGGGATGCAAATTAACTGGTGAGGGATAAATAGTTTTGCAGATAGTAGGGGAACCTATCATAATCAATTGCTGGCTGTTTATGTTATGTGCCCACAGCAATTCTTTGGTAAAGGGAACATTAATGTGGATTCATCTTTCTTCATTGCCAAGAAAAGTTTTAACATCCTATTATGAAGCTGTTGTGATGTTAATAAAGTACTGTAGGATAAAACCATAAAAGTATTTTGGAAAGAATATCTTAAGAACCTGATGAAACATTTATTCCTTATTTCAAACAGCAATTGAATTGGTTATTGCAGAATACTGATATTTGTCCTATTGCATGGCAAACTTTTTAGGCAAAATTGATAATCATTATCCAAAAGACAAGTTGTTAAAATTTGCTTCTATGCATGTTTTTGCATTTCCTATAAGATTATGCATGCATCCCATAAGGAATGCATCTACTGTGTTTATAAACAGCCCTTCTATAAGAGAGAGACAACGTACATGTGGATCACATGTTGGATCATATGGTTATTCTCTTGAGTTTTCCTCTACTTCAGCACAAATAGAACTATGTGCTGTAGCCACTGTTTTTAAAATGTTGAAAATCAAGCTTTAATTTGTATACTGATAGTCAATATATATATAGCTCATGGCTTACAATTGCTTGCAATTGTTTCTCTTTTAGATACTGCTAATTCTCCAATTTTGCAGTTATTTATCCAAATACAAATTAAGCTAAGAAAAGGTATTGTTCCTTTAAAGGACTGTCTTTGGACATTTAAGAGTTCATCCTGGATTTCCTGAACAGACACCTTAGGGCAATGCCATAGCAGATTTGTATCCCAGCCAGATTATAGGCCTTATACAAGAACAATTGGTCATATAATCTCATTTGTTACATCATCAAAATAGTAATAACTTGAGACAATAATTTGGTACTTTTACAGAATGTGCATGTCAAATTTTAAAGTCTTGTCCTCAATTTCTACCTGTACCATATAATGGTGTTAATTCTCAAAGACTTATACTTAATCAATTATTGCAAATGGAAACTCATATTCCTGATTTTAGAAAAGTAAAACATGCACATGTGACTATTGATACCTTTTCAGGTTTTCTAGTTGCAACTGCTTTAACAGAAGAAGCAACTAAACATGTAATTAGTCATTGTCTGCATTATTTTTCTGTGTTTTGTGTTCCAAAACAGATTAAAACAGATCATGGAACTTGCTATTACAATTTAATGTTACCCATATTACTGGGATTCCTTATAATTCTCAAGAACAAGATATTGTAGAACTTTAAAACAATTTCTAAAAAAACAAAAAGGGAGAATTATATCCCTGTACAAATTATTTAAATCATTTTTTTATTTTTAGAATTTTAAAATTTGGATGCCAAGGAACTCTTTGCTAAGTATCTATAGCATCGTATGACAGACATACTCATGCCTAGATGAAATGGAAGGATCACTTATTGTCATGGCATGATCCTGATTAGGTATTTAATATGGGGATGAGGTTCTGTCTGTTTTTTACAAAAAGAAAATGGAGCCTAATGGCTCCCTGAAAGATTGGTCCATCAAGTGGACACAGATCCTGAGTTTTCTATTAAGTATGATTCCAATTTTGAAGATGGCTCAAAATCCCTATCAGCCAGCTGAATTAGCTGGCTTGGAGCATAGTCTCCACTCTTAATGGAGAAGTAACAGCTTTCTGTAAATTCTCAAAACCACCTCTCATATAACTAGAGGCCAGACTTTGTGTCTCATTGTTGCTACTTTGCAGCTGAATTGAATACCTCGGACATCCTCACAGACAGCCTTAATTCTGTTGTTTTTAACTTTTGACTTTGTATCTTAAGCAGATTGGTTGCCTTCACACATGATCCCCTTCAGCAAAACTCAGTTATTCACCATGGCAGTTATTCATCTCTATGAAGAAATGCATTGAGTGCATAATCATATGCCCTTTGGGGCTTTGGGCTGAATGGGGGAAAGGTGGGCTAATGAAGGCTGGTGGTCAGAGACTGGCAACTAGAGTTCTTGAGCTCCTATCAAACTAAGACAGAGGTGGCACCAAAAGGCCATGTTTGTTCATAACAAACACTAAAAGGCTGTGATTGTTCAAATAAACACAAACAAACTGTGTGTGTCCTCAAAGATGGGTAAGAAGAAGTATAGACCAAGACCTAAGACAGGCACAGTCGCCACTCACCATATTATCCAGACAGGATCATGGAGCATAAGTAAATTTTGTTCTTCCCATCCAGTTTATCTTTTAAAAAGGTGAGGAAAGGTGCCCTTCCCCCAGCCTTGAGTTGGCTAAATAAGTCTCTGACAGGTGGAGCCAGGTGCCTGGCCTTGCCTGGTCTCAATGCATTTGTATCTTCTTGCTTGAACCTTGAGGAGCTGACCACATACTGATCTTACTTTGCAACTCTATCCAGCTGAAACAAGCAACAGAACCCAGCCAAAACAAAGGGATGGATCTTTGGGTTTTGCCTATATAAACACAGAGTAAAAATTAAAATTTAAGCCATGATCAGAAATCTTTGTTTTGGCTTGTTATTTATCTCACCTGCCCATCCTATTCCATCCCCAGCTCTCCTTCCAGGTGACCAGGTTCTCCATAGCTGCTGGATAGCTACACACTCCCACACCCACATCTCTGCCCAAAATTCCTATATAGGCATACACATAAATAAGTGCACTTTTAAGCAAAAAATAGCAACCAGCAGCTCAGCTACTGGCAGGAAAGCTCATCAGGTAAAAGCCTTTTGCCACTAGCCTGATGAACTGATATCCTCAGGATCCACATTAGAAAGCCAGATGCAGCAATATGTATAAATAATTTCAAATTTCCTACAATGAAATTGGGATAGATATATGAGAATTGCCCAGAAGATCATGATCTGCTCACTGGAAGTCCTCAGAAATGGCAAAAACAACAAGAGATTGCCTGACTCAAGACAGAAGGTAGTAAGAAATGATGGTAATTTGCCTTCTGATTTGCCTTCTAATTTGCCTTCTGATTTTTACAAGCATATTGTGCCACATGCATTCTCACACCCACATACATACATGGTAAACATATATAATAACTAGTATTTAAAAGAAAAAATAAGCTCTCCATTCAATGCCTTTGACAACAGTATCAAAACAATTCTATGCAGCAAAGGAAATTGATTGAAGAGACAACCTACAGAATAGGAAAGAATTTTAGTCAGCTATCCATTTGACTAATAATTCACATCCATCATAGAAAGAAATCAAAAATCTAAACTTGAAACCAGTTTTTAAAATCTGCTAAGAAAAAGAATGGAGAATTCTCAAAATGGAAAGCACAAACAGACAGGGTAGTTTTTTAATATTAAAAATATTTACCCACGTAGTAGAGGACTGCAAATTCGATCATCAGTGGGAGGAGAGGCCCTTGGCCCTGTGAAGGTTCTGTGCCCCAGTGTACGAGAATGCCAGGGCCAATAAGTGGGAGAGGGTGGGGTGGCAGGCATGGGGAGGAGGTGGGCAACAGGAGTTTGTTCTTGTTGTTTTTGTTTGTTTGTTTGTTTGTTTTTGGAGGGGAAACTGGGAAAGGAGAAATTTACATGTAAATAAAGAAAATATTTAATAAAAAAAAAAGTTGATGGTCCACCAGAATGAAAAAAAAAAATATTTACCCACCATAAAATGCCATTTTATTTTTAAATGTATTTTGTGTTTATAAGTCTGCAAGTATGTTTGTGCAGCACACACATGCTTGATAGTGAGAAGGGCACTGTTTCCCCTAGAGATAGAATTAGTAACAATTGTGAGCCTTCATGCAGGTTCCAGGAATATGAGTCCTCTGAAAGAGCATCCAATGCTCTTAATCACTAAGCCAATTCTGCAGTCACATGAAATGCAATTCTATTTCATCTCAGATAGAGCAGATACCATCAAGAAAACAACAAATGCTGGTGAAGATGCAGAAACATGGGGATTCTTATCTTCTGTTGATGTGTGAGTGTGCTGGCTGTTCTTGAGTCTACTTGACCCACAAATGTATTATCTGAGGGGAGAGAACCTCGGTAAAGACAATGCCACCATAATATCCTGTAGAAAATTCTTTTCTTAATTAATGATTGATAGGGGAGGGCCCAGCCCTTTGTGGGTGGTACTATATCTGGGGTGGTCCTGGGTTCTGTAAGAAAGTAGGCTGAAAAATCTAGGGAAACAATCTAGTAAGTAGCATCCCTCCATGGCCTCTGTATCAGCTCCTGCTTCCAGGTTTCTGTCATGTTTGAGTTACTATCCAGGCTTCCCTCAGTGATAGACTACAATGTGGAAGTATAAGCCT
Organism: Montemys delectorum; assembly: GCA_019843815.1. NCBI lineage: Eukaryota > Metazoa > Chordata > Mammalia > Rodentia > Muridae > Montemys > Montemys delectorum. The sequence goes on along the minus strand of JADRCD010194950.1, from coordinate 2,165 downwards.
AATAAACCCTCTCCTTCCCAACTTGCTTTTTTATCATGGTGTTTCATCACAGCAATAGAAACCCTAAGACAGAGAGTAAAGTGGTGCAGCAGACTTCTCCAAAAGCTGAAGAGAGAACTATTTCATTCAACCAAAGGATTCTACTACAGAGGTATGTGAACTCCCACATTCATTGCTGCTCCATTCTCAATTGATAAGGAATGAAATCAGCTTAGATGGTCATCAACTGATGAATGTATGATGGTGACAACGTGCATACATAAACACAACACAATTTTGTTCAGACCTACAGCGTGACCAGCACCAAGGGCAGGGTGACATACAGAAGTAGCCTCTTGGAGCTCTTACAAGACCTTCTGCTAGACATCCTACCCAACTCCTTGATCATCCTGACTCTAAGCCACTTTCTTGATCAACCTACCTTAAAAGACTTCTGTGGAGCCAGTCCCACAACACCCAGAGGAAGCTCCACTCCCAGGCACTCTGAAACCCTCAGGATCAAAGGTGAGGGGGACCCAACATCTGTCCCAACACCAGGAGTAACTGGGACTTGCCGGACCGGGCACACAGGAACTCCACCAGCAGAGTGGCTCGGGTTCCTTCTGGTCTCTCTGGGCTGGTATCCTGAGAAGACCTTAGGCACAAGCTCTACAGCCAGTCCCACAACACCCAGAGGAAGCTGCTGCACTCCGAGGTGCTCTAACAAGCCCAAGGTCACAGGATCCCAAAATGACAGGGTCACAGAGACTGCCTGAGTCTGAGGAGTTCTGGTACAACTGGGAGCACAGGAAGGACTGAATCCAGTCAGAATTAGCAAGGGCAGGTAGCTCTAGAGATAACCAGATGGCAGGGGCAAGCTTAAGAAAATAAACAACACAAACCAAGGTCACTTGGCATCATCAGAACCCAATTCTCCCACCATAGCCAGTCTTGTACACACCATCACACTGGAGACCCAAGATTCAGATATAAAATAACTTATCATGACAATGATACAGGACCTTAAGAAAGACATAAATAGCACCCTCAAAGAAATACAGGAGAACACAGGTAAAGAGCTAGAAGCTCTTAAAGAGGAAACACAAATATCCCTTAAAGAACTACAGGAAAACACAATCAAGCAGGTGCAGGAAATGAGCAAAACCATCAAGAATCTAAAAATGGAAATAGAAACAATAAAGAAATCAGAAAGAGAGAAAACCCTGAAGATACAAAACCTAGGAAAGAAATCAGGAGTCATAGATGCAAGCATCACCAACAAAATACAAGAGATAGAAGAGAGAATCTCAGGGACAGAAGACACCATAGAAAACATTGACACAACAGTCAAAGAAAATGCAAAAAGCAAAAAGCTCTTAACCCAAAACATCTAGGAAATCCAGGATGCAATGAGAAGACCAAACCTAAGGATAATAGGTATAGAAGAGAGTGAAGACTCCCAATGTAATGAGCCAGTAAATATCTTTAACAAAATTGTAGAAAACTTCCCTAACCTAAAGAAAGAGATATCCATGAACATAAAAGAAGCCTACAGAACTCCAAATAGACTAGACCAGAAAAGAAATTCCTTCCATCACATAATAATAAAAACATCAAATGCACTAAACAAAGAAAGATTTTTAAAAACAGTAAGGGAAAAAAGGCAAGTAACATATAAAGGCAGGCCTATCAGAATTTTGGCGGACTTCTCACCAGAGACTATGAAAGCTAGAAGATCCTGGGCAGATGTCATACAGACCCTACAAGAACACAAATACCAGCCCAGGCTACTATACCCAGCAAAACTCTCAATTACCATAGATGGAGAAAACAAGATATTCTATGACAAAACAAAATTTATACAATATCTTTCCACAAATCTACCCCTACAAAGGATAATAGATGGAAAACTTCAACATAAGGAGCAAAACTACACCCTAGAAGAAGCAAGAAAATAATCTTTCAACAAATCCACACAAATCTAATTCCACCTCATACAACAAAAACAACAAGAAGTGACAATTACCTTTTCTTAATATCTTAATATGAAAATTAATATTATCAACATATCCTAAGCGACTGAAATCCAAAAATATGAGGAATTAGAAATTTGTTGATTGTCATTCAATGGTCTCTCTAATTTGGTAATTGGAGAAATAGATCCAATATTGTACAGTCTATATATA
>JADRCD010194945.1:0-19738 GCA_019843815.1 Montemys delectorum | reverse complement strand
CAGGGAGCAGGATGCTTTAAGAACTAGGCATAACTACATCTTACTCTGTAACGTTTCTCTAGTGTTGTGTTGACTTCTCTGGGCTCCAAGTGATAAATGACATTTCCCATTCCATTCTTCCAGTGGAGTGTCAAGACACACATTACCATGTTTGTCACAAACGAGGGCTGAGATGACAGACTTGCATGTTCTTAAGTGCTAGAGGTGGAGGTCAGGAGTCATGACATTGACAAAGGTGGCCCAGCATCTGCTTCAGGCCTCTCTCACAGCTCTTCCTGGATTGCTGGGAACTCCCAGTAGCCCTGATGGATAGACGCATTACCCTGCTGTCACCTGGCTGTTCATTTGGCATCCTTCCGGAATGCATAACTCTGTCCCAATTTCTCTTTTTCATAAGAAAATCAAACATGTTAGCTCACTCTAATGCAATATTATTATAATGTTATTAGTTATGTTTACAATAACCTTGATTCAAAAAAAGGTGGTATGCATTCTTAAGTACTAGGGGTGAGTGTCCTAAGACTTCATGCATGGTAGGCTGGGGTGGAATATGATTTTTCCCGTAACAACACTCAATGTAGTCTAGTAAGTGACAGCTAAATCAAAGTCTTAAACTTAAGATGGAGTTGGCTGCATCTGAGGACAGACATTGAAGCTGAGCTGCTCACAGGCATGGAGGTGGGGATAATCAGATGCCAATGCTTGGAAGTTACAATAATATAGGGCTGGCTATTGTGGTACATGTGGGAGGTTGAGATAGACTCATGAGTTCAAGACCATCCCACAGGGCTGGGATACACAGTGAGACCTTGTCTCGGAATACCAAGAAACCTAAAAGGGTAGAGGAAATAAAGTTTTGCTTTGCACATCAGTGGGGAGTGGGGTTGGTGCAGGAGTCATTCAATGTGTCCCTGTGGGCACAGTCTTGTCAGTTCAAAGGCTAGCACCACTTACCCTGCTTGCTGCTCTTGGAAGAACCATATTTTTCTCTTTAGGGAGTGTTAGAAGAGACGGAGCCTTAAGTGAATTTTTCAAAGGGATGTGTCAATGCGAAACCCAATGTGTTAGGCCAGGCTATAAAACATAAAAACAATTTAAATAGGCTACTGTTTTCCAGAGTGCACAAATGATACAGAAAGGCACCATATTCCATGTTACTAAATACTTCTGTATATCATGAACATGAGTTCTGAAAAATAAAAACTCAAAATTAAAAATTTCATTTTTTATATTCTTGAAGTTTGACAGAGTGGAAAATACCCATAATATGGGGAGAACTTCATGGAGGAGGCTGCCTCTGAGGGTCAGCGCAATACCTCCCTGTCAGATGTTTTCACAACTCCGTCTTATACCGAAGAGATGCACTCCATATTCCCATTGGTTTCATAGACTCCGAAGATGAAGGTGTCAACAAACTTTGTATATCCTCTGACCTCGTTTCTACATGACTGACCTAAGGCTCAACTTATAAATTAGGCACAGTAAAAGTAATAAAGAATAATTTGTAATCAAAATGAGAGAATTTTACAGTATAAGTTGTAGTTGAAGTGACTTAGGACCTCTTGTTCTGGGGTACATTTTCCCATTTAATACCTTTGCACTAAAGTTACTACAGTTGGCTGAAACCTTGGGGGAGTGGAGCTTCTGATGGGTGAGACACCCAGCTAAAATCTCTCTGAGGGTTTTTGATGTGTATATGTGTGTGTGCACACTTGTGCATGCGCATGCGAGTGCGTGCGTGCATGTGTGTGTGTGCGTGCTTATGCTACTTGCACTGTGATAAAATCTAGGAGCTTCTTGTTTTCTGTCCATATTCATGAAATAATGGTCAGTCAATGTGTTAGCTTGTCAGTAGGATGACATAATTACAGTCTTCATAGTTCTTTCCAACGCTCATCATATAACACTATTTCCCCCCATTAAGAAAGGGACCTGGCATTCTTTTCAGTCACCACTGTGACTCCTGCAAGGGTTCACAGTGCGAGTCACTGTGAGCACAGCTGAACTGGACAGATGTCATTGTGCTGTGCTCAGCAGTCCCCGAGCCCATCTCTAGTCCTTCCCAGCTGTTCACGGGACAACCTTCTCTGCCTCTGCAAGGGTTCCAGGCACTATGTAAGAACCCTGGTTGTGGGCTGTGGTCCAGGCTGGAGAGCTGCAGTGACTCCCGAATTGATGGGTTGTCATTCCCCAGTCACTACTTGAGTGTGCACATACACAGATTTACTGTGCTTTGTTATTTACCTGCTTTGGGGACATCTGGGGCCTCCATGGCTGGCTGGGAGGAACTGCCCTTATATAGCAAGCTATTTCATAGAGAAGAGAAACGTATTATATCTATGAACACCATAGTGCAACTTTCCTAGGCAGAACTACCAACTCCAAAGCCAATCCACCTTGGTCTCCTCCTTTTCTGGATTCTTCTATGCAAGGCTACTTTCCTCCAGCCCCACTTACCTCAGATAGTTGTGGAAACTCCGAGGTCTCAGAGTCCTTCCAAACTAGGCAATGTTGAACTCATTTATCTTCATGAACCTGACTGCCTATGTCTTCCCATGAAATCCACAGAAAGTTCCTGTTCTGTCTCCCTTCATTGCAGCCACAGGTGGACCTAATGACATGGCAGGTTTTCTTCTGCTGGGAACTATAACAAATATCCTCTTCTACACCAGTTTTCCCCTGGTCTGTGACCATCAGCCATGGTGCCTGAATGATATTACAATTCACATTATGAAAGAGCCATCTCTTCACACTAGAAATAGTATATATACATATTTGTATTGTGGCTCAAAGAAGAATTTAACTTCTTTTTTACTAAAGAAAATACAGTTGAGATTTGGATATACATTCATTGTTTTCACTAATTAATTAGGTAAGATGTTGTAGAGACACAACAGGACTGGGCTTCCGGAAGTTTTGACTAGCCATAAGGAAATTGGCAAAGCAGTTACAAATTCATGCACCCTAGGATGCAGGTTCCTACTTGGGACTAGAACTTGGCACCATTCAACATTTTGATTGCCTCCTGGGTTCTTGGAATAGTATTTCCCGTAGACAAGAGGGGGCAATATGGGGTAGAACTGTTAAAGAGGCTGAGCCGGAGCTCTTGGGTTGATATGGGAGAAATTTCCTAAATCCTTCTGGGCTAGGAAAGCAAACTGCCAAGAACCTTTGTATGTGATATGATTCTTTTGGTAGAAAACAATAGCAGGCATAATGGATCTATATAGACACATTTATGTCTCCATACGAAATTAGATTTCTGTGGGAATGTGGGAGCTATGCTATTGATACTTCAATATGGCTGGGGTGTTGGGAGAAGATGAAGCCAGAGATCAGGGAGCATTAGAGGAAGGCTGGCCCTGACAGCCCTCCATGGGCAACACACTTAGATATTCCCAGTGCATTACTTTCTTGTGTTGCCACAGTATGTACAAATACATCTTAAAACCCTAAAATTTAGTGGCCTTGCAGATGAGCAGAGTTTTAGTTATTTTAATGTTATCTTGATAATGCACGTGTTTGTGAGGTGAGACCTGATGTTTCAATGCCGTTACATACATACATATAGTGATCGCCACCTCAAATTCTTATCATCGCCTGTCATGAGACAGCCTAAACCTTCCTTCTTGTCAAGTTAGAAAGACATACATTGTTGCTAGCTGGGGATCCCCTGTCATGCCACAGAATAGCAGAACTTATTCTCCCCAATAATTACGCTCTGAGTGCTTGGATTTGGGTCATATTTCCATGCAGACATGGAAGGTCCCTCCCATCTGATCTCGAACTTGGAGGCAAACAGTCTGGGAAGACTCAGCCAGGTCTTCTTTCTCTGTGTCTGTACTGCCCGAAAAAAATGGACTATTTTTGTCCCTTGAGTCACAGACCACCCCAGACTGCCAGCTCTGTCCCCTGTGGTCACTTGGTCCAGACAACAGCAAGCTCGTTTCTCACAGCCCAGAGCCTCCTCTCCTGCAAACTTAGCCCCTTCTGTTGGGTGTTACTAAGCCAGGAGTCTAAATATGGCACAGGGCAGTTTGGTGGAAATCATTTCCAGTAAAAGAGGATGTTTCTGCAGCAGTTCTCAAGCTGGCGCTGACTCAAGCATCCTCGGGGGAGCCCACTTAACTGGTCGTTAGGGAGACAGCAATGAGGCATAGAGGAATTCTGTGTAACAAGATGTGTATCCTGTGTGGAGGGCCCCCAGGACTCCGACCTTGGCTCCCTGGGCTGACTGGAGAAGTTTGTTGACTGATGCTGTCCTACAAAGGGTTCTTCTATGTTAAGTCTACTGCTTCTGTATGAGCTAGAGCAAGCTTTGTGGGGGAATGGCTGTGGTGGTGAGATGCCACCCGCAGACCTTAGATGTTCAACACAACAGAGGCCAAGCTCAACATTTTCAAAGGTGGAAAATTGACTTGAAAGGAAAGATGAACACATAGCTTCAGATGCTTTGTACATGTGTAAAATAGTTATATTGTCCTAAAGGCAGCTCCTATTGTCTTCACAAATAATGAACTATTATCCAATTTGGGTATAATTAAAAGAAAAAATGGCTTAATTGTAAATAGAATATTTATATCCATGTCTATGATGGTTGTAAATGCTATGAAAACTGCAGATATTTTATGTGCTCAAACCAAATACATGAATATGTAATATTGACCTCTGTATATAAATTTTATGGAGTTTTGAGTAATCTGGATACCGCAGAGTGTTGGCAGCAGCTTTGGATATTATCATTGTTTGAATTTGAATAGGCTCCCTAGCATCTTGTGTTCTGAATGCACTTTACCCAGTTGGTGGCATCCATCTGGAAGGCTGTGACACCTTTAGAAGGTAATAATTGACTGACAGACATGGTGTAGGACTTCAAAGTTTACTCGAAGACCCTGGTCACTATCATTCCCTCTACGACCGACCTGATCCTCTCTCAAGTAAGTAAACTCTTTCAGACACTTTTGCCACTAGGAATAGCGGCCTTTATTACCATTCTGGACTACAACCTTCTGACACAGATGGCTACAATAATCCTCCTCTCCGTTCAGTTGCTTTTGTCAAGGTTTGTGGTCATTTGTTACTCCAAAGTAACTAACACAGGAAACTGGTGTAAGAGTGAGGTTTCTGCAGGACATGATTTTTGACCACTTGGGCCCTAGGCCTTTGGAAATAGTTTGAGGGATGAATGTGGGTGCTTTTGGAGGTGTGGCTTAGAGAACCCCATGATGCCACAATTAGAGCTCGGGCTGCTGAGCAAGTGTGGTTGCTGGAGTCTGTGCTCAGGATGTTTCAGATGGGAAAAAGAACACTCTTAAGAACTGCACTAGAGGCCATTTGGGTTGTGTTCTGACAGCAGAGCTGTGTGCATTCAAGCTTTGTCTTGATCTTGTAAGTGAGGCTAAAAGCAATAGACTAGTGTAACAGAGGAGAATTCAAGACATTCTAGAATTTGTGTGGTGATGTGATTGCTTGTGGTTGCTTTTTGTCAAATTTATAGTGAGAATGGGTAGCAGAACCCAGAGCAAAGGGGTCCGAGGTACATGCTAGTTGTCCAGGAATAAAGCACTTTTAAAGTTGTGGGGAAAGCAACTGCTGATCAACTGGCCACAGATGCTAAGGAGGTCAGCATAGTCAACACGTTCTTTACTTTGCTCAGTGATGGTTCTCGGCTAGATAGTTTTGCCCCTAAGAACTCCAGAGAAGAAAACAGAAAATTCATTGGAAAGATTTTTCTTTAAAAAGAGAATGTCTTCTAAGAGCCTCCTCACCCCCTCCCGGGAAGTGTGTGTGTGTGTGTGTGTGTGTGTGTGTGTGCTCATGTGAGTATATGTGTGTGTATGTGTATGTACACGCTTGTGTGTGCTCGTGTATGTGTGTGTGTGTGTGTGTGTGTGTGTGTGTGTGTGTGTAAACGCATGCAGAGGCTGCTGCAGCCTTGGTCCAAGGGAGCTTTGATCCTATTTATTGTGGTAATAGAACTTGGTATCATCCATGTGGTATTGTTTTGTGTCAAAATGTCAGAGTAACAGGGTCCCAGCAATTTGCCTGTACTATGGAAGCCTGCAAAGCCAGACAGTGGATTTCAGGGTTGACTTCCCTGTAAGAATTCTTTAGAAGGCAGTTGCACAGAGCCCTGAAGATGAAGTCTAGGCCATAGTGGAGACTCTGGGGTGGTAGAGATGCTGAGAAAGTTGGACCTTACACACTTGTAGGCAGCGAGTAGGGATAGCCCAGAAAAAGGGAATGTGCATTTCAGCTGGAGGGTCAGAAGGGTCTCCAAGTCTCCCCAAGTCTGCTGGAACCGATATCTTACCATACTCCAGATCTGACAGGATTTAAGTCTTCCTTTGAGCCGGTCTTCCCTGGCTACCCACCTGTGAGATTTGTAATAAAACGTGTTTATTTTGTAGATTTACAGGTGCATGAGCACAGTTGAGGTTGTCTTGAGTCTTAGGGGAGACAGAAAGGTTTATATGTAATCAAAATACCACCCCCCCCCCAGCAATCTCATGTTTAAGATTCTTTTCAGATCCCAATGCGTCTTCTCAACATTCTGTTGTCTGAGAATCTCGCCCTCTGCCTGGGGACCCGTTTATAATGAGGTGATACTTCAGCTGAAGTAATGGCCAGGCCATGGTGTGAGACTCTTGAATGTCACATGCTGTATCTATCTCATATATCAGCGTACTTTTCAATATGCTAGTATTGGGTGTTTTTTAAAAATAAATTAGAAGTATTAAAGCCAGTAAATAGACTTTAATATAGATCATGGTTAATTTTAAATGCTAAGAACATGAAAAACCAATAGCCAGGTTTTCAGTTTTGTTGCTGATCGCAAATTTATTTTTAGTTACAAAGTTTAAAAATTTCCTTTTAGAGTCTAAAATGATAATATGATTGGGGGACAAAAGTGATTACTTGTTGGAAAAAACTACAGGCAGATAAAAGCATATTTTTAATTGCAGAAAAAAGTTAGTAGGACATGTTACGAACAAGCAAGCACCAAAGGTGTATGGAAAATAGGGCTTCGTAGAGATGATTTAACATCTACCTGTCACAAGAGAGGGGAACCAAATTCCAATCTCTCATGCATTCCCCCCATTTGGTTTTTGAGCATCAACACTAGAGTAGTGTGTCTGTTTGAACACAGACATATTAAACTCACAGTAACCAACAACATGTCAGCGTCTCATTAAAGACAGAAATCTAAGCACTTCCCTCAACACAAGTGAGCTCAGATTTGAGACCTCTCCTCCTCCTCCTCTCCTCCTCCTCCTCTCCTCCTCCCCCTCTCCTCCTCCTCCTCTACTCCTCCCCCTCTCCTTCTCCTCTCCTCCTCTTCCTCTTCTCTCTCTCTCTCTCTCTCTCTCTCTCTCTCTCCACATGAGAGAGAGTGTGTTCTATCGTCCCTTTCTGTCTGTTGTAGGAGTCTAAATGTGCTTGTGTTACTGGTGCCTCCTGAATCTCTCTCTCCCTGTCTGTCTCTGCCCACAAGGATCCCTAACAACCACCTTTACTTGCTCTTTTGCTGAGCATCACAGAAAGCATTATTGGAGAAGAAATGAGGGATACTTTACAGAAACGTTAACAGCATTTTCTAAGGGATTTCCAACTCACCCCCGCTGGCCCAGATAACAAACACACATTATGATGCGATAACCAAATACTACTTCCAGTATTTATTGTGGATAACTATTTTACAAGGTTACTTTTAGCTTACTTTGTGTGTATTATGATCATCATACTACATATACAAACACATATATGTTTCTCAGGTTGGGGCAAGGAAGTCTACATATGTTAAGATTAAAGCTATACATTATCTTAGGTTATAGAAGTTGACTACATGGGAAATCCAAGCCAATCAAGGTTTGGCTGTCCTCTTAAGGGCAGGTTAAACAAGCAGGCTGAGTCCACAGTAGGACAGCAGTCTTAAGCCTTAAGTGACTTCCAGCCTAGTGCTACAGGTACCGTATTGTCTTGAGTTCATGGAATACAAAAGGAGAGATTCATGTCTCTTTCATAAGGTTTATGTCTCTCATTGCAGGAACTCCTTCTCTGGGGAGATATAAACAATGTCTACCTTCTACTTCTAAGGTCACAACAACAAACCAAAGTACAGTTCTGATTCATCTGTTGATAAACCTTGATTGTGGGTTTTAACTAGGTTAGAGATAATCAATACTGGAGACGTTTCCTTCCTCCTCTCACATCCTCTATTGATGAAAGGTATCTTTATAGTCACTCACTTATTCATATCCAGTAAAGTAACCATCACTCAATTACACTCAATTACAGACAAATAGTGTGCTTGCATACACAAGGTCCACACGGTATTTTATCCTGTTTTTTCTGCAGCCCTAAACCTGGAAGTACGACAAATCATTCCTTAAAGAATAAGAAGGACTCTGTAAAGAGGAAGGGTACCTGGGTATTACTGGGATACCTAGGGGAGGATGGGAGGAGTTGGGGTGAATTTCATTAAGATACATTGCTTATATGTATGGCATTACAAAGGAACAAGTAAGAGATAGCTTTTTTTTAAAATTGTGTTTAGCTTGGCTTAGAGAGACAGCTAAGAAGACAAAGGGACGTGATGAACAAGTAGTTTGATCCCAGAACTCTGTGAGAAAGTAGAAGAAATGGGAGGGAGACAGAGACAGGAGGATTCCTAGGATGCACTGGGCAGCCAGCTTAGCTTCCTTGGAAAGCTTCAGGCTTGTCTCACAATTCAAGATAGGCAATGTGTGAAGAACAACATTCAAAGTGACCTTTATGCCCCTCCTGCCATTTACCTGGCATATAAATTTATACTTCAAACACAAATTAGGATATAAATACAAAATAAAACCATTGCTTATGCTTTTGCTGGTGTTGGGTTGACCTACCCCCCAAATCTCTCAGATGCTACCCAGAAGTGAACAAGTGAACTGTTGTAGACAGTTATAGTTAATTGCTGAATGCTTTTTAATTTTCAAATATTTATTTTTGAATCATGTATCCACATGTGTCTATGTGTGATTATGCACACATGAGCACATTGCTCCCAGAAGTGAGAAGAGGGTGTTACACTTCCTGAGAGCTGAGAGATGTGTAAGTCACTGTGGTGGTATAAATAAAAACAGCCCCCATCAGCCCATAGTGAGTGGCACTATTAAGAGGTGTCTTAGTTAGGGGTTTTATTGCTGTGATGAGACACCATGACCATGACAACTATTATAAAGGACAATACTTAATTGGGACTGGCTTACAGTTATAGAGGTTCAGTCCATTGTCATCATGGTGGGAACATGGCAGCATGCAGGCAGGCAGTGCTGGAGGAGATGAGACTTCTACATCTTGACCCTCAGGCAGCAGAAGGAGACACTGGGTATAACCTGAGCATAGAAGACCTCAAAGCCTTCCTCCACAATGACAATGACACATTTTCTCCAATAAGGCCACACCTCCTAATGGTGCCGCTCCCTGTGGCCAAGCATTCAAATGCGTAAGTCTATGAGGACCAACCCTATTCAAACTACCCAGAAGGTGTGTCCCTGTTGGAATATACGTTCTGTTGTTGGTTGAAGTGTGTCACTGTCTCCTGATATATATGGATAAAAATGTAAAAAGTTTTAGCTACCTCTCTAGCACCATGTCTGCCCGTATGCTTCCATGCTTCCTACCATGATGATAATGGACTAAACCTCTGAACTTTAGGCCAGCCTCAATGAAGTGTTCTTTTTTATGTATTGCCTTGGTCATGGCATCTCTTCACAGAAATAAAACTCTAAGACAGCTGCTCAATGTGGGTGCTGGGAACCAAGGTAAGCATATTGGTTAGTTAACCACTTAACCACTGAACCATCTCTCTAGCCTATGAGTGCCAAGAGCCCGTCTAGTTATGGGGTTATGATTCTATCATTATTGCTCTTCATAGAAGCATTAATTGTAAAGACTAATACTCCGTCCATGTCCCTGAAGTAAGTATTCCAGTACTTACAGCTCTCTTTAGAACAACAACAAATGTCAGGCAGAGAGCTTAGCCATCTCTTCATTTCCCTATGTGCTCTTGGAGAACCTCCTGAATTCACAGCTTTGGAGAACCAACATTGTAAGGAAAGTTGATGAGCCAAGGGGGAATTATCAGCATCAGCCAGAAGCTAGGGTGAGAAGAACAGGATAGATGTCAGAAAATATTGAGAGCTCCAAACTCCAAGGAAAATCCTTAAGAATACTTCCAACACAACTGCAGATGTGACAAGGAGCAACTCTGAAGAGGGACGCAGCATTGTCCCATTGACATTCTCCACAGATGTGTTTCTTAGGGTTGCCAACAGAACTGCAGATGTGACAAGGAGCAGCTCTGAAGAGGGATCCAGCATTGTCCCATTGACATTCTCCACAGATGTGTTTCTTAGCCTTGCTTCTCAGGATGCATTGCACAGACCAGCTACATCCCAACTACCCAGACATGTACTGGGGACTTCATACAAGTGGGGACTCTTGGTGTCCCCTTCATACCTACCCCATCTAAGTTTGGAACTTATAATGGTTTGTATATGCTTGGCCCAGGGAGTGGCACTGTTAGAAGATGTGGCCTTTTTGGAGTAGGTGTGTCACTGTGGGCTTGGGCTTAAGATCCTCATTCTAGCTGCCTGGAAGTCAGTCTTCCACTAGCAGCCTTCAGATGAAGATGTAGAACTCTCAGCTCCTCCTGTACCATGCCTGCCTGGATGCTGCCATGTTCCTACCTTGATGATAATGGACTGAACCTCTGAACCTGTAAGCCAGCCCCAATTAAATGTTGTTCTTTATAAGACTTGCCTCGGTCATGGTGTCTGCTCACAGCAGTAAAACCTTAACTAAGACAGAGCTTAATGAGAGCCTGGCTGACCACAGGCTCTGTGTGTGTGGCATCAGTTCACAGGAAGCCCGGTGTTTGACATCCTTCCCTCCTTAAGCTGAAGCATAATTCTCAAGGGTCCAATTTAATGACAACATGGTTCATTGGCACAGTTATTGTTGGCCTGAGCAGGTGGGAGTCAAAGTGGCTCCATAGCTGTACATTGTGTATAACTTGTAACAACAGGAAGGCTGGCTACAGAGGTCACAATGGGAAGCCACTATTGGGATGTTCTACTTGAGGAAAACCCATCTATTGGGGTTTGTTGAAGGCTACCATGTTAAATGCTCTGTTAGCTTGTGTTAAAGCTCAAATAAAGAAGGACATACCAGTCCCCAGTCACCTCCAGACGCAGCAGAATTTTGGTTTAGTCTGTTAAGCTAAATTAATACCAAGAAAGAACCTGGCTCATCTACCCCAAAGTAATTTCATATTTTTCCTTCCATAAGAAGACAATGGGGGCATGTCAATATTGGTGTTAAGCAACCGAGATACAACTCAGTCCTTGCTCAGTGGCACAGCCGCAAAGTATTTGGAGAACTGCCCCAGTCCACAAACTGCTAATGGGGGGGGGGAGCCATTTGCTGCCAACCCACTGTCTGTTGCTGAGTTTTTACAATTGCACTAGTAATCCAGTGTAAATATGGCCTCTGCTCCCTCCTCTCCTGGGACGATCCCCTGAGGTGAGGCTGCATCCCAAAACTGCAGAGTTTGTGTGCCCTTTGTGAGAGAAGCCAGCACCCCATCTTGCTCAGTGGACGCCTCTGTGGGTTTCTTAGAAAGGGCCCAGCCTGCCCTCTGAGGACCCCAGTGGCTTTTGCTATGCTTAGGGTGAACATTTTTGCCTTTCTTGTTGACATTTTAAACTGACCACCGGGTGTGGGCTGCTGTCTGGGTTCCCCATACGCCCAGTGCTTGAATGCATATTGTAAGCCTTGTTTGTGGGAAGGGTGAGGGGTTTGGTTTCAGAACTCAAAAGCTCTTCAGCTGATGGAGAGGGTGGAGCAAAGAACAGAAGTGCTGGCCTGACCCAGGGATTGTGGGCAAGTCTTTGGAGGTCTGGCCAGACCAGCCAATTCCTGTTAGGGCCTGGACAGCTCCTGGGGTTTCCAAGACTCATTCCCCTGCTGAGCAGGCCTGTGTCATGTGGACAGAGTTTCCCAGAAAGTCACCACAGGAGAAATCAGAGACAGAGACTTTTATTCCGGAGCAGATTTTGCATCATACTCTTTCCTCTCTCCATGGTGTGAAGTTGTTGCTAAACCCTAAATGGCTTGTTCTCGTCCCTCCCCCAGTGGCAGTCTGTGATTGCAAAGAGAGAAGGTAGTCCTTGTGAGCAAAGTGAACTAGACAGCCCCTTGGATGCCCCAGAGCTTGCCTGCCCAGGGCCCAGGAAGTCAGAGCCTCGGTTTGGGATGGTTGGGTGTGACAGTGGTTGGTCTTCTCACAGCTTGTGTCTGTCGTATTTGATTCTGTCACGGTAGCATCTCGTAGGGACAATATGGAGACTCCGGGTACCACCGGAATTCAAGGGTGCTTCTGACAAGAGCTGTGTAAGGTTATGTCGTCACCTTCTAATTTGCTTCTGTGCAAGCACACGTCACTTTGGGATCACAGGATCCAGCTTGATTTCTCCATGGAGAGGAGGTGACTTGAATCTCATAGAAATCATTCACTCAGTGTCCCTGAGAAGGGTCTATGCACCAGTTCTGTGGAAGAAGGGAATTGCTACCATTGGACAAGACCGACGCTTAGGAGAGTAGAGGGCAGATGTAACTATGACAGAGATATTATAGAGGAAAAGGACTTAGCTCCAAACTAAAATCACACCTGGCCAAAATGCTAATTAAATACTTTAAGACACGATGTGCCCTGGCCACTGAGCCATGTCTCCAGTCCCTATAGCTTTGTTTATGATGACAGTATCGGTATTATTATTTCAAAATAATTGCATAATCCACAAGTATATATGTTACAAGACAAGAGAATAATTTTGTTAATTATGTTAAGAAAGCATAAACATACAAAATAAAATAAATGAATCAAGTAAAAATCCTGTGTCTTTTCAAAATACGTTAAGGATTCCTTAGTTATTCCCCTCTTTCTGAGGATACACATTTAGAAAATTCTCACAAGCTGAAGACATCCCAGTTTCTATCAATAGGTGAGTGGACAAAGCACTGGAAATATTAATGTTTTTATTGAAGTCGTGTCCAGCAACAAAAGGATGGGGGCTAGTGTGTGCAATGGCAAGGAGACATCTCAGAAGCATTCTACTGGAAGAGAGACACAGTGTTCCAAAGGCTGCATTGTGTGTGGGCACTTACTAGAGATACTGAGACAGGAGAGACTCTGATACAAAGTGAAAGTAGTTGTGTGGGAAGGATTGAAAACAGGAGATGAAAGGGAATTTCTTCGTTGATAGAACTGTTCTTGCTTTCTTAATGGGCTGTATGCTTCATGAGTGTATGTACTTGTCCAAACTCATCCAAACATCTCTCTCTCTCTCAATTATCTGCTTATCATATGTCAGTCTGCTTGTCTGTCTGTTTATCTATTGATCTATCATCTATCTACTTTCTATCATATCTATCTATCTATCATCTATCTATCTATCTATCTATCATCTATCACCTATCAATATATATGATAACAAGAAACTGAGTTCTGAATGCATTTGATTTAAATAAAGGCAACAAGACAAGCCAGTTGGTGGGGACTGTATCTTGAGCTCTTGCTGCATTTCCGAGAAGTGGCTGTGGCTAGTTACACAGAGGGCAAGTGAATGAGCTGTGAGGCCAAAGGCAACATGCACACCCTGTCTGCCATCAAAGGTCAGCCTGGTGAGGTGTCTAATTGCTTAAGAATGAACAATCTGGAAAAAAAAAGCCACACAAAGCAAAAGGCTTCATGGAAGAGTATGTAGAAAGAAGGCACATAACACCATGATAACAAGTCTCTGAAAGTTTTTTTTCTTGAGAAGAAAAAACAGCATGGGTGCTGGAGACACAGCTCAGACAGTAAGAGTCTGGTTGCTTTTTGGGAGAACCTATGTTTGGCTCTCAGCACCCATATGGTGACTCCCAGTGGTTTTTAACTGCAGTCTGGGGCATCTGGTGCCCTCTTCTGGCCTCTATGGGCTCTGCAGGCATGTAGTATGCATACATGCATGCGTTCTCTCTCTGTTTCTGTCTGTCTCTGTCTCTCTGTCTGTCTCTGTTTGTCTCTCTCTGTCTCTCTCTCTCTGTCTCTCTCTCTCTCTGTCTCTCTCTCTCTCTTACACACACACACGCACACACACACACACACACACCACTCTTAAGAAGAAAGAAGAAAGCTTCCCATGTATTCACTGGGACATTAGTGGGGAGGCAATGCTCACTAAGGACCAAGGTACAACCAGGGTGCTATTAAGGTAGGCAGCCCCCACGTTCCTTATATCTACTCTACCAGAGAAGGTGCAATCTGACTGTTTCCAGATCAGGTTGTTGAGAGACTTTGCAGAAAAAGACTTGGCATTTTATCTTTTTGTTACTAGATTTTTGTTTTAAATTTGGTGAAAGTAAGATGATCGATCAGCTATTTGTTCAGTGTTGTTTGTTTTTTACTGGGCCAGGGCTCTCTGAGCTAGGGGCGGGTCTCTCTGAACTAGGGGTGGGGTTCTCTGAGCTAGGGGCGGGTCTCTCTGAGCTAGGGGCGTGTCTCTCTGAGCTAGGGGCGGGTCTCTCTGAGCTATGGTGAAACAGTTTTGTGTATGGAAGTATAGAGGTGGGACAGATGCATGTTTTCTGGCTAAGAGATGAAAGCTGAGAGAGTGGCTAGAAAAGGTAGAGTAGGCATAAAGGAAATTTCTGATGTGAAAATGAAAGAAATTGCATGTGTGTGAGAAGAAATGGAGAGGGAGATGGGGGTGAGAGGAAGCATTTGGAAAAGGTGGAAAAATTAAAATTTTTAATGGTCCCGTTAGGAAAAATGACAAAGAGAAGACACAGGAATTCATACACACTGGTTTAGAAACTGGAGACCTAGAGTTTCCCATGCCTGAGGGTGACCTATAAGCTAGGTGTAATGCTTTCAGTAGCAGCACTGTTCGTGGGGATATTATTAAGCTTGTGTGGTGTGTATTATAATAAGCTTTTTCTTAACATACATTTGTGGTTTTTGCCAAAAAAGTCTATTTTACTTTTTATCATTTTACAGATCATATTGGTATAACACTACTCCCAAAAAGTGACTTAACTCTTAGCATATTTTAAGTCCAGGGATTCAGCGTCTCAAGTTGAATGCCATAATTCAATCACTCTATAAAAAAATGGCTGAATGCTTTCTTTAAGAATCTGAGCTAAGTGCTGTAAGAGGCATGGGGATTATGCCCATGTGTGGAATTCAATGACAACCATCTTTAAAGAATACTACTTAGAGAAAGCAGTGGATTTGTATCTCTGACATGCTCTGTGCTGGTTCTGAAGGTGCCATTTTAGAAGATACTGCCTCCATACACGAGAGCCAATTCTGCAGTAGGGCCAGGAAGAACAGGAGCAACCTTGCTCTGCTGGGATCTCTGTCGGAGTGTATGTCCCCTGGACACCTAGCCGGGATAGCACCTCTTCTCTGGGCCTCTCTGCCAACCTCATTCTATTGTGTTGCCAACAGCTCATGTTGGAGGTTAGTATTGAGGGGATTTGCAGAAGTTAAGTGGGAGCACCTGCAGTTTGTGATTTAGGACACTATTCTTAATCAGTGAGTCTTTACTGGGGGAAATCTATGCCTTCAGGATGTGATCAGAGAGACAATTTAGGGATAAGAATATTTAATGGCCATGGCTAGAATGTAATGGAGACGATAATTGCATCTAGTTTGGGGGGATCTTTGGATATATCACTGCTACCAAGTTGCACTGTTCTAGGGCATCTGTTGGGGTCAAATATGGGTTTCCCATCTCTGTTTTCCTTCTGCTACTTGGAGAAGTTCTGGAAAAAACTCATTGTTTTTGATCATCTTGTTCTGTGGTTCTTTTTCTAAGAGACTAGTTACAGGCATTTTTTTTTTTTTTTACTCAAAATTTCTTTTTTAACTTAAACAGACAAATTTTTAGTAAGTATTTAAATCAATCAAGCAGGGAGCTTGGCATACGAGCATGAAGGGGCTGATTTAAATCGTGACTTCCACCTCTCGATTACTGTGCTGTTGGTCCAGGGTGCTCCTCCCTTCAGCAGATCATTCAAAGGTGATGACGTGTATCTTAGCTACTGTTACTATGGCTGTGATCAGGAGCCACTTGGGGAGAGAGGGTTTACTTCACCTTATACTTCCACAGCACAGTCCATCCCTGAAGGAAGTCAGCTTTCTCTTCTGAAACTTTGAGACAAACAGAAATTTGTCAGGGGTATGTTGTGGTGATAAAACCCAACAAACACATGTTCTGTCAACTTTCCTGTCAACCTGATGAGTGCTAGAGCACTTATTAATAGATTTAGTGCTCCTATAAGGAGAAAGACCTGTGGGTAGAGGAGAGAAGAGACAATAATCCTAATGATGTATCATTTAACTTCTATTAAGGTGCACCCAAATGCTTGATGTGTAATATCACCTCATTTCCTTGGGAAAAGATATTCTACTGAGAGTTTGGCAAAATCTCTGGATAATGCTCTTCTTGTTTAATGACTTTCGACCTCTTTTCCAACAACTGTGAACGTCTAGTTAGAAAGTGGAGTCACAGCAGTCATTCCATCTCAGGTTCTCTAAGCTGCCCTTGTTACCAGAGTCATTGGTCTGTGTGACCACCAGCTCCTTCTATCTGAAAATGGCCTGTTACTGTTTCCTGGGAGCCTCTAAGTGACCCTCTGAGTCAACTGAACTCAGCAATCATGCCTGTCAATAGTCTGCATCTTATATGAGTGAAACATGCACACACGCACACATACATACACATGCACACACACACGCACACACACGTATACACACACATGTGCACACACACGCCCACACACGCGCACACACACACATACACACATATGCACACACACATATTAAACACATGCACACACACATGCATGCACACACACGTATACACACACGTGCACACACACGCCCCCACACGCCCCCACACGCACACACACATATGAAACACATGCACACACACATGTGCACACACACACATACCCCCCACACGCACACACACATGTATACACACACATGTGCACACACACAAGCACACACACATGCATACACACACATGCACACATACAAGCACACACATGCACACACACATGTCACACACAAGCACACACACATGCACACACACACACACACACACACACACACACATGCACACACACTCGTGCACGTGCCTTCCAAGGCTATGGGGAATGTTCTCCCTACCAAGGTTAATGGCTCTGTGATGATTAGACGCAGCACAAGTCTGGGGGGCAAGGACATATCTATGTCTTGGCAAAATGGTAACTGCGGAGACCTTCAGGACAGTCCTTAATGCTGCTGGAAAGAACTCTGAAAACATGGTTTCAAAAATATATAGTTTTTCAACTATGCAAAATATAAGGGTGCAATATGAATTGTACAAGGAACGTCACAGATCTGAAGGAACAGAAGCAGTTGCACTATGAGCCAGCTTGTCAGAAAAGAGGAAATAAAGAGATTTAGGGAGTGGTGATCACAGGGCAAGATTCCACCCAGCTAAGTTTTTTTTTTGTTTGTTTGCAATTATAAAGGCAGGCAGACTCCTAAGTTTAAGATCAGCCTGGGACAGAGGGAGTTTAGGTCCAGGCCCAGGCATGGTAGGAATGAATAGTAATTTTATGATGAGTTCTTACACAGCTAGCTTATTGTCTATGCTTAACAAAGGCAGGCAGATTTCTGAATTCTTTTGCAATGTTTAGAAAAAAATGTGCTTACTGTCTCTTTCTAAGAATGGAGGGGCTGGAGTCAAGGGATGCTGATTCATGGGATAATCAAAAGGCATCCTGGGGTAGTCTCTGAATTAATATGTAAATAAAAGACTGGGCTTTTGATTTGCAAGAGATGAGTTATCCAGACAAAGTTCTTAAGATTGCAAGAAAAGCTATCTCAAGCTGTCTTGAAGAGAACATGGAGAGATCTGTCTGGAAATCTGTCTCGAGCAGAACATAGGCCATCAGTTTATAAGGCATGATTTGAGTTTGAGCCATTCACTTCACTGCTCCAAGACACCCCTTCTCATAGGAACCCCTCTCCAAGCTGAGGCTAGTCCTTGGCACTATTCTTTAATCTCATAAAACCAGAGATAAGAAAGACCTACTGGACAATCTAAGCTCTTTTTGCAAGTTAGGGTGGCCATTGGACTTTGTCCTTTGACATAACTTCATAGTATGATTTTGTAATATTTCAACAAGGTTATCTAGTTGTTGGTCGGTAGATGTGCTTATTACTCCCTAATCTAAAATAAGACAATAGGTCTGCTGCTGCTGCTGCTGCTGCTGCTGCTGCTGATTGTGGTAATGTTGATGATGTTGATAATGACAGACTTATATCTGTTGGTCCCCCTACCTCCGAATGAGTGCTGGAATTGCAGGTGTGTGCTAGCATATCCACCAATCAGAGCCATTTTTAAAAACGTGGTATGAGGTGATACTGGGAAGAAAACAGCGCTTCTCTTTCTGTGCAACAGGGGATTAAGTTTAACATTGCCTATAGAGACTGATTGTCTCAAAGTCTCCAGTGGGAATGCTGGTGATGCCTGTGGTACATTTTGCATGACTTAGGAACCTTAAACTCAAGGATACCAATGTTTTTAGTCAGGACCCAGGTAGTTGTGTTGGTTGGCTAATGGGGAACTTGGCTAGTTTCTCTTGGAAAACATCAGTGTTCGTGTGAAGCTCCTGTTTTTGAGGCAGTTCCAGAGGCCTCTCGATCATCATCACAGGAACTGTGAGGGATTGAGACTTTCAAGGTAAACCTGAAAAGATGTGCATCTTTGGAAGAGTCTTCAAAATAAAAGCAATCCTCCCGGTACCAGAACTGCTGAGTGCAACTGTGGAGGATTCCTACACAGCTTCCTAGAAGTTTGTGGCCCAAGTCAGAGGACATAAGCAGATCAGTGATTACAAGAATGATCACAAATTGTTTTCCATATATTCCCAGGTTTTCTTGTCCTCCAAACACCACCCTGCCAGCCTTTCAGCCACCATGTTGGAAAGCGTCTGCTGTCAAGCTTTTCCCACCATGACAGAATGGTCCCTTTGAACTGTAAGCCACAATAGACAATTCATGTCCTATAGCAACAGAAAAACTAATTAACACACCTCAATGACTGTTATTGATTGTCAAGTTGATGGTTAACACTGACTGTCAGCTTGATGGGCCCTAAAATCACCTAGGAAACTGGCCTTCAGTCAGAGAGACGAGAGACGCCCCTGGACATGCCGTGAAGGACGATCTTGATTAGATTAATCGAGGTGGGAGGACTTGAGTAATACCATGTAAGGAGGCAGTGAGCTATTCAGGAGCACCTGCCAGTCTGCATCCTGACTAGGGATGTAGAGTGACCAACTGCCTCACACTATCACCTGACATGATAGACTGACTTTACCTCGAACTGTGAGCCAAAATAAAAATCTTCTTTCCTTTGTGTCTTCTGTCACTGTTCGTCACATTTGGTCTGTGACCATAGACAAACTTTGTGAACAGAAGTAGCAAACCCAGTCCCCCACCTGCATCTGTTTATTGTACTGCTGCTCATGATTAGCAAGTTAGGCAAGGTCAAAAATATTGAACAATAGGACATTGCTGATGGTTAAATAATCCTATGTTAACTTCCTTTAAAAAGCAAGACTTGATTTAGGAAATGTCCACCCCCCC
>JADRCD010194943.1:11944-27253 GCA_019843815.1 Montemys delectorum | reverse complement strand
ATATATATATATATATATATATATATATATATATATATATATGATGAAGGGCTACATTAGATCACATCTCACTTACAAGGTATAGTACACCTATGCCTACTAGTTGACACACGCCTGTCGTTTGCACATATGCTCACCGAAGCATTCACCATATCTTTAACTGCCCACCAGTCCCTTCACTTATCATTGTATCTCCCCATCTCTGCACTTGGCTATCCAAAAATTCACCTACCCACCTTCTCATTCCCCAACCAAGACTAGGTAGGGGGATAAATAACCAACCCCCATCCATCTTTCATTCCTTCCTTTATTCATTCATTCATTCATTCATCCACCCACCCCCTGAACCATACACCCATCTTCCCATCCCCTATCTACTCAGATTGGCTATGAGGATAAATAACACATAAGTCATGATTACTTCTCTATTACCATGATAATACACCATGCCCAAGGCAACTTACAAAAGGAAGCATTTAATTTCAGGCCCACAATTCTAGAATGTTAGAGTCCATGACCATCATGGCAAGGCAGAGCTGGGTGGGGAGGAGGAGGTGAGAGTAGGCAGGCAGGCAAGCATGGAGAAACCTACAGATTGAGACAACAGCCCAAAGGCAGAGTGATAACTGGAAATGGTATAGACATTCGAAACCATCGCCAACAAGGCCACACCTCCTGGTCCTTCCCAAACAGTTCCGCAAAGTGAGGACCAAGTGTTCAAAAATCTGAGTCTATGGAGCCATGATCACTCAAACCACCACAACATCTACCCAGCCATCCATCTATGCATCTATCCATCCATCTATGCATCAATTCACCCATCCATCCCCAAATCTATCCTTCCAGTCTCTCATGAGTTTGTCCCAGGCAGCAACCTGACCCTACCCTCCAGATGGGGACAGTCCAGAGCACATTTGCTTAACTCTGGCTAAGCCCTGGCTGTTCATTTACTTCTCTCCAGGTACCTCATTGTCTCCAGAAATATTTGATTTAATTTTTAATGCCTTCATTTCCCATACCCAGAATACGGATGCCCGTGTGCTCCCCTCCCCCAGGCTCCATGCAGAATCCCCTCAGTCCAATCCCTTTGTCCCACATGATCTTCCATCCAGGCACAGCACTCTGTACTCTTTACCTTCACACTCCAGGCCTCTCAGGCTGTGTGTTGCCTGCCTCACTTACTACTTCTGATTCCTCTGCTCACCAGGCGACAGCCATCACAGGGCCGTTATCCTTGTTCATGACCTCATGGAAGGTCCCCCCCTCCCCCGCACCAGACCCCTACCCCCACCCCCACCCCAGAAAGGCTTTCTTCAACACATCACAAAGGTACTCAGCCTCTCTGTCTCCAGCCCCTCTTAACTCTGTAGACCAGGCTGGCTTCAGATTCACAGAGATCTGCCCGCCTCTGTCTCCTGAGTGCTGGAATTAAGTGTTCACCACCACTCCAGCACATATTCCTCAGTTTTCCCAAAGCCTGTCTGAATTTTTTTTTTTTTTCCTACCAGAGTCTAGGTAATGATTGACAGCCCACTCCTCCCCCCGCCCCCCACCCCGGTTTTCGAGGACAGGGTTTCTCTGTATAGCCCTGGCTGTCCTGGAACTCACTCTGTAGACCAGGCTGGCCTTGAACTCAGAAATCCACCAGCCTCTGCCTCCCAAGTGCTGGGATTAAAGGCATGCGCCACCACTGCCCCCTTTGCCCAGTCTTTTCGTTAGTTAAGATGTCTTAGGTTATAAATTCCTGGTCTTGATTTAGAGGGTATAATCACCCATAAAACTCTCAGGTTCACACAGCAAACTGGCTCAGGCATTCTTGAATAATAAAATTCCTTTAAGACATGAGGAGTCCGCCTCATGTCCTTGGTCTCAGGATCCTGCTTTCTGTGTCTGTGTGCTTCTTCGTTGAACACCTCTGACACTAGCAGAGGTGAGCGCCACAGACTGCACACACTCATCAGAATGAGCTTTTTCCCCCTAAAATTACCCCAAATCCTGAAAGGGCTTTCTTTGATTGGCCTAGCAACCCAGCCCTGAACCAATTCGTGGGCTCGGTGAAGCAGTACATTGTGATTGGCTAGGTTTTGATCACATGGAACGCTAAGTGAATGCGATGCAGAGCCAACCACTAGAGCTGTACCTGAAGAGGCTCTGAAGAGAGGGAGGGCAGACTGGAGACAGGCTTAACTGCTTGTGTTGCAGGCCACTACCCCCACCCCCCACCTCCACCCCCTTGCCGCCACCCCACTTTCCCTTTTCCTCCCACCAGATAGTCCCTACTGCTACCTCTGCCCCTTTGTTCTCTAGTTGAGTGACATCCGATCCTCCACCTTTAGGATGTCAATCTCTGTTTCTTGTTGATTGTCTGTATGCTAAAGTGAGCCACCCCTCGCTCCTAGGCCTCAGCCCCTTGCTAGGGTGAAAGCCAAGGTGCTCTTGTTCAGCTTGCTTGCTTGAGATAAACACATTAAATGTGACTCGAACATGGTGTGAGAACCGTGCATTTTGGGGGGGTCTCTTTATTTCCCTCTTTTGTGGGGTAGGATTTAAGCTCTCCCAGGTTAGGGCGGTGGGAGGGGGGAAAGGACTGTGTACTTAGGAGGGCGAAACGTGTTAAGCCAGCACATGTGGATCCCAGCACAAAGTGCTGTTCTGTTGAGTTTCAAAGGAAACTCTAAACACTGCATTTTCCAACCTGTTAGTAACACACTGTTTGCACACAGACCTCTACTCTGCACTCAGAGCAGGCAGCATCAGGATCCCGGGGAATATTTACACTGAGAATCTCCCCGACGCAATAAAAATGGGGCGGGGGAATAAAATTTATATTCACTCAGCAAACTGCGCTGGAGAGGCGCTTCGTTTTTAAAAGCAAGAAAAAGACAAGGTGGAGATAATCCCCACTCAGACGTTTAGAGTCAATAAATGCACCGAGGAGACAGTTCCTTATGACAGGTGAGGAAATGAGGTAGAAGCAGGAAGATGCTGAGGGCTGACACTCACCCCACCTCCACCAGCCTCGGGAACCAACCCCATGCTCTCCTTAAATAGTTGTAAGCAACTCGGGTTGCCAGGACAGCCTCTAAACATCTTGACTCTGCCACTACCCAGCTAAGAGATTTCTGGGGCCTCAGCTTCTCCGTCTGTAAAATGGGTTGGAAAAAAACATCAGAACACCCCCCCCCATCCTGTGCCTTTTATTAATTTATTAGATATACCATTCAAAGAAAACTGGCAAAAGCTCAGGATGAGGCACAGGAAACAGAAGCACCAGGGCCAGGTGTGGTGGCGCATACCTTTAATCCCAGCACTTGGGAGGCAGAGGCAGGCAGATTTCTGAGTTCGAGGCCAGCCTGGTCTACAGAGTGAGTTCCAGGACAGCCAGGGCTATACAGAGAAACCCTGTCTCGAAACAAAAAAAACAAAAAACAACAACAACAACAAAAAAAAAAAAAAAGAAAAAGAAAAGAAAACAGAAGCCCAGGTGGCATAGCAACAAAGCAATGACTAACCATGTTCTCTTTCCTTTGTAGAATAAGGTTCCTTCTGGAACCCCAGGCCTCTCAACTGTACAGTTCCACAGCTTCTTTTCCCATGATTTTACCAGCCCAATATGATTTCTTGTGATCTTATGACTTTTGACATTTCTCAGCCTTCTTAGAGTCATTGTGGCATTGCAGTCTTATCTCCTTGGGCTGTGTGCCTGACAGGCCTGATCCGGGAGAAACAGCAGCTCTCACGATCCAGGATCCTATATGTATGGTAGCTAGTCCTGGTCCCCAGACTTACTGTTATACGGACTTCTGGGCTTCTAGAGCTGCCTAGACCCCACCAATAGAGCCCAAGTTCTTTCGGAACAGTGGAGTGGTGATTCATATTCTCCTGTGCTCTGTGTGTGTGTATGTGAATGAATGTCTGTTTTGAAGCTCTGTCCTCATCACCACCAGGCTGAGCTGTGCCCCGCGTCCTTGAAGGGCTGACTGCCTACCACCTACCCTGGCCTCTCCCATCAGGGTCTCAAAGGGTATGTGCGCATATAGAATCTTCAAATAACCTGGATGATTTTTTTTCAAAACAAAACTGTTTTTTGTTGGTCTTTTTTTTTTTTTTTATTGCCGTTCCCAGCCCACCTGGCACCAGCTGTGATGAGAGGCACTTGAGTGGTAAAAGTGCTATTGACAAAATTGCTCCCAGCGGAAGCCAGCTCAGCTCGCTCTCTCGCAGCACTATTGGCCCTTCTCTGTTCTCCCCCGCCCTTCGTCCCTCGCCCCTCCCCCTGTTTCCCCGCCCCTTGTCCCTCGCCCCTCCCCTGGCTCCCCTGGCTCCCCCAGCTCCCCCCAAAGCCTTCCTCTCCCTTCAGGGATGGTCCCTCTTTTCCTTCCATCCCTCATTTCTTGTTCACGCCTCTTGCTCTGCTCCCTTTCCTTTTAACCTCTCCTTTCCCAATACCCACAAGGCCTTCCTCTCTTTCCCCTTCTCTCATCCTAGGCTTGTCTGTCTTCAAGTCTACTCCTCCCCGCCCCCTTCCAGTCTCTCCTCATCCCTCAAAGTCTCCCACTTAAGCCGGGTTCCCTTCTCTTTCAGAGATGCCCTAAGGTACAGGTACAGGAAGCAGCAAGAGAGGAAACGCTGACAGAGAATGTGTGGTGAGGAACAGCATGAAGAAGAGACGGAAAATCCACCAAAACACGAGGAGGCGGGGAGGGGCCCAGCTGCAGATTATAGAAGGCTTAAAAACCTTTCATCCACAGGCCTTCTTAGTCATTAGGGCACTGGTGACGAGGGTCATACCACCAGACTTTAGATTAAGGCTTCAACATTACATGGGCTCTGATAACTGATAAACATGGGTCAGTTTTCTTGGGGCTCAGCTCAGTGTTTTGGAAGTCTCCTCCGCTCCCTTTTCCTTGTCCAAGTCTGATTGCTTCTCCTGCAAGCTGCAAACAGTTGGAGGCTTCCTTAATGGTTTCTAGTAGGCTAGAGGAAAGGAACACCACTCTCCCTGGCTCTCTTATGAACATCTTCAATTTTTCTGTCCAGTAGCCAGAGCTAGAGCACACATCCTTTGCCGACCCACTCTTTGGGCAAAGAAGAACAAAATGGTTACCTTCACACACTCCAGGCACGTCCTCTGGTGTCTGGGGAGGCTAAGCCCCTGGAGTCACGGAGGGGAGGCATGGTGGAGAATGGACCCCCTTCTGCAGATGCAGAAAAAGATGCCGGCGTCCTCCTGAGCTGAATTTGTGCAAAATGTTATACATACGGAACGATTGCAGGTATGTTACTGACCGGAAAGCTCCGGCACGAGCAGTTTTAATTAAAACAAGAGAATTTCAAGAAATGTTTTACTTGGCTGAGTTGGATGCTGACTTGCTTGTTCCCATTTTACTTATTACTGCATTGAAAATTGGATGGAAACTTCACAAGAAATGTGAAATGGATGGAAAACACACAAGAAATGTTTGCTAGCTGAATGAATGAATGAATGAATGAATGAAGCAGTAAGTCAGGCTACTTTTAGGTACCAGGAGTACCAAGAAGTAATCCCTCCCCCCTCCCCTGTGTGTGTGTGAGTGTGTGTGAGTGTGTGTGTTTGTGTGTGTGTGTGTATGTGAATGCAACATGCACAGGCCATAGCCTGCACACGGAGGTCAGAGGGCAACCTCAAGCCTTAGTCTTTCTTTTCCCTTGTTTGAAGTAGGGTCTCTTGTTTGCTACTCTGACCGCTGGGTGAGCCCCGCAAGCCCCTTCTGAGAACTCTCCTGTCTGTGCCTTCTCTCCTAAAACAGTATTGGAATCACAGGTACTACATTTGGTCTTACACAGTTCTGCAGGTCAGAACCTCAGGCCTCAGGCTTGCATAGCAAGCGCCTCGCCCTCGGAATCATCCTCCCAGACCCCTAGTTTTTTTTAATGGTAGCTTTAGTGATATTTAATCCAAATGCCATAAAGATCACCCTCTAAGGGTACTATTAATTTTTTCCTTCTCTTTAGTATTTTGAGAGTCAAGAGACGGTCGTCACTTCTGGAGAGCTTTCTGGAATGAGATGTGGACAATTACATACTGCCCAAGGATGACACTCATGATGTGAGTGGCTATCGGTCCCAGGGGTTGTGGTTGGATGAGCAGGTCTGATGGAAACAGAGGGGACATTCTGAAAGCTATTGCCAGATTGACAGAAGACGGAGTAGGCCCTGGGTGCAAGGTGCCTGCCACAGATGTAGTTCATAGGCAAGACACTGAGCCCTGTCCAGTTCCCAGCATAAACAGCACGGAGTTCCGGCTATAATCCCAGCACTCAAGAGGAGGCTGCAGGAGGAGCGGGAATTTGAGGCATCCTCAGCTATATAAGGACTTCAAGGCCAGTCTGGAAAACCTGAGGCCTCCTCAGTCAGACTGACTGACTGACTAGGGATAGGGATGCAGGCCTGGGGAACTGTTTATGGCAGGCAGGAGTGACAGGACAAAGGTATCTCCTTGTTTTCCTAAGGGCTTCCATTCTCATTGCATCAAAGAGCATCTGTCTATGTCCATCTTTCCTGCCTGAGGCTGGGGCATGGAAGCATGTGTCCCCAAATGCACTCTGAGGTAGGGAGTCAGCGAGACCTACCCAAGCTGCATGATGTTCTGGGCTGCCGGCTCCAGGCCTTCATTACTCACAAGCAGCAGGCCAAGGATGATGTGCTTCATACTTACGGCAACCTGACACCGGCCAAAGTCATCTGAGAGAGAACTTCAATTAACACAATGCCTCCACAGAGGCAAGTGGATCTCGGAGTTTGAGGCCAGCCTGATCGACAGAGCCAGTTCCAGAATAGTCAGGGTTACTATAAGACCGGTTATACGCAAGCCTGTAAGGCATTTTCTTAATTAGTGATTGATGGGGGGTAGGAGCAGCCCATTGTGGGTGGCGCCATCCCTGGGCTATGGTCCTGGGTTCTATATGAAAGCAGACTAAGCAAGCCAGGGGAAGCAAGCCAGTGAGTAGTACTTTTCCATGACTTCTGTGCCAGCTCCTGCCTCCAGGTTCCAGCCCTGTTTGAGTTCCTGTCCTAACTTCCTTCTATGATGAACAAAGATATGGAAGGTGTAAGCCAGATAAACCCTTTCCTCCCCAACTTGCTTTTTGGCCATGATGTTTCATCACACAATAGAAACCTTAACTAAGACAATTGGAGTCTAGCCAGCCAGTAGGAAAAAAACAAAACAAAACAAAACAAAAAAACGAGCTGTGTTCCCCTACTGGGGTCTCCTTGGGGGCTTGTGGGACTTCTTAGAGCTGTGCTAGAGAGGGGAAAAGATGGGATGCCCAGCTCCAACCAGCTAGATGTACCTGGAGGTGCTGGGTGGAGGTTGGCAGCTTTTCGGAAGCTCGACGTGGGCCTTTGCAGACAGGAGTCCACAGTGTAGTCGGTTCCAAATAGGATGGAGATATGGATGCTCTCGCCTGAAAACAGGGATAAGAACCAGGAAATTTGAATAGCATGAATAGCAAATTTCATATGTGTGCCTCTCCCAGGCTTTTTAATTTGCAAGACCAACGCAAGGCAGGGAGATCAACTCTGACTTAACCACATCAGTTTTGTCTAGATGCCAGTGTGCTACATACCTTGTGGTATGAAGTCTGCAGGATGCTGAAGACAATGGTCAAAGACACTGAGCCCTGAAGTGCAAGAAATCATGGCCCTTGTCAGTGGAGAATGTCCTGAAGTGTTTGACGCTCAGCACTTCACTTCTCCATCCCTTCTCTGAGCACTGTCCTGTTGCCATGGGCCACTGTCTCTGACATCCCCTGCCCATTTCAGCATTCATCGTGGCTTTGGCTGTCCCAGCCTCCCACACTAAACTATCCATATCCAGGGGTGCTCTGTCCTCAGGTTCAACCAAACATGGGTCAAAAGTATTCAGAAAAGTAGTTGCTCCATACTGTATACAGGCAGACTCTTTTGAAGGGCCATTTAAAAATTGTATTTGTGTGCAGAAAGCTTAGCAGTGTGCATTTAACCCAGTTTAGCATGAGGTCTTTGACCTTTGCCTTTTCCAGCTTGGCAACATGAGCCACAGATTTTGGAGCTAGGACATCTCCTCCCTGGTGGCAGGGGATCTCTTCATATCTGTCCCTGTAATCAGTCCCCATAGCTTCCACCAGCTTAAGCCTTTGTCTTCCAGGTTAATGTGCATGAAAGCAATGGTCATGCATCTCTTTCCATGGACAGGTGTCTAGCCCAGCCTTTCCTTTGATGGTGCAGTAGGAGAACCCCATCTCATGACACAGGGCAGGTGGAAAAGCCACCAGCTTGATGGGGTCATCATCACATGCAGTCACCACCAGCTGAGCCTTCTTGTTCTCCAGCAAAGTAGTGACTACACTGATCCCTGCTGGATGCACGGGTCTTCCGTTGGTGGGGATGTCTCCTTTGCCAGTCGCTTTCTTCTCCGCACTGGCCAGCATCCTTTGTTTTTTTTCTCCCACCTTGGCTCTGCCCTGCACTTGTGAGTGAGCTTAAGCAGCTGAGTATTTGCTGGCCCAGGCCTGAGTGAACTGGTCGATCACAGAAGGTACCCTGAGCCATTTATAGAGGAAAAGCTTTTGCCACACTCACCTGGTGTAGCGAGTCCTTTGATGACAATGCAGGTGAGGTCTCTTTGGGCTAGATGTCCTATCCAAGGTGGGAGTGCTTAGGCATTTTTGTCATAGAACTCGCCACCTTTTTGACCTCCTGCTTCTTCACAGCAATGGTCAAGATGACTTGGTGGGACATCTTTTCCCCTGGGGCCTGCTTTCTTTTCAACATCCTGCTCAGCAGCCAGGAAAACTTAAAAAAGAAAAAAAAAATCACATTCTCTAAACACTAACAGCTATTAACACAGCTCTTGCATTGTATGAGTGCTAAAAGGAGCCTGTACAGGGGTATGTATGTGGTGATCTACAAATGCTAAGCAATTCTATGCAAGGGACTGGTAGATCTACAGATTTGGGTTCCTGGAACCCATCTTCAGAAGATACCAAGGAAGAGCTAGCTGTTCTTCTACATAGAGTTAACGTTCTCCGCTGTCAGTGGATCCTTCAGCCAAGGCTCGTCTGACACTTGGCCGAGCACAGCCAGGCCTTGGGAGAAAGGCAGCGCACGCAGGACACTGAGAGAGGAGTGAGGCGGGGGAAGAAGCCAGGGATATTCCTTGGTGAGGAGCCTGACTTTTGTGCAAGCAGACGGACCTGAATTTGAATCGCCAGCACACACACGAAAGAGCCAGGTTAGATGGTATGTGTCCATAACCCCAGTCCTGGCACAGGGGAGGGGCCGGGAGAAGACAGGTGGGCTCTATAGGCTAGATGGCCAGCCAGTCTAGCTGAAGTAGTGGGTTCTATGTTCAGTGGGAGACTTCTCAAAACATAATGAGGCAAGGGATAAAGGAAATGCCTGATATGGACCACCCCCCACCCCGGCCTCCATACCCAGTGTATGGGCAAGCACAGGGACATACCCATGCATACAGCTCCCATCCCCCTCCGGGAAAGGGGCAGCAAAGCCCTTATCTGTCCTCTGAGACTTGGCAGCTTTAAGGGGGGACTCCCATGGAGTCCTTCTCCATGGGAGCTCTGAGCTCAGTTGGTGGGTGGCATCTTCTATAGTCAGGTGGCAACCTGGACCTCTCCGGAGGGGGAAGCAGCCCAAAGAGGAGACCTGACCTGCTCAGGCTCCACGGGAAGTCGGCAGAGCAGTACAGACCCATGTCTCCTGGTCAGTACTCCCTCTGCCAGGCTCACTGGCAATGTAGGAACATTGTGAGACCCTCCAGCTCCAAGGTTGGCTCTGTTCCCCAAAGGATGTCTCTTGATATAAAATGTTGGTGTATGGGGCAGGAGGGTATTTCTGACAGCCACAGGTTTCATTTTGTGTTGTGTATTGACCACTAATTGTTTCCTAACTAGTGTAGGACCAGGAGATCAATATGCCCCACAGTTAGTTAATATCCCCCCCTGGCATCTTCCGCTTTACTTAGAAGTAGCCAAAGCCATGGCACTCTGCCTTGGCTTACTTGTTTATAGGACAGAGTAATATGGCCATTTGGCTAACCAATCCCTAGAGAGCTTACTAAGGAAAGACTTGGGCGTAGAGAAGGAAAGACAGACTTGTAACTACAAAAGCCCTCTTGTCCTTTCCCTGCCCGTGCTCCCTGATAGCTTAAGTCAAGATCCAAAAGGACTGGTCTGAGACTTGTGGGTTCTCTGCTCAGGGTGTGTCAGATGTGTGGATGGCTCCTCTCCTTTTCCAGATCCCAGATGGCCTGTGGCAAGCATAGAATCGCACACTCATGAAGTGCTCAGCAAGTGCTCACTTGATCAACACGCATCTGTGTGAGGCGATGTCTGGTTGGGATGGCGAAGGTGGCATTTGAGATACAGGATATCATTTAAGGGTGAGGGGGTCATGCACTCCTCTGGCGAGACACCAACAAACGTCTGTTCCACACAGGGCACTGATGCCAGACCTAAGAAATGATTCCCCTCATAGCCAGCATGCTGAGCCAGTGAGTTTACTGTTATCCATGAGACTATGGATGAGGGGTCACTTAGGGAAGCATGAATGACTCAAAGGAAACCATATCCCTGAAGAGCCCACCCCAGCATGAGGGACAGCGTGTGCCTCCCCAGGGCCCCCTGTAAAACTGAGCTCTCTGTAAGAAAGAAGCCATCAGCTTGTCTTTCCTACGCCTTCCGATCACTATTTTGGCAGATGAACCCGTGTATGTGCATGCACACGCACAGATGCAAGCGCAAATACCTGTGCATGTGTGTGTATGAGAAAGAGAAACAGAGAGAGACAGAGATGGGGGTCGGGGTGGGGGGGCTCGGTGTCTTTCTTACTCACTCTCCACCTTATTTCTTGAGACAGGGTCTCTCACCAAACCTAGTACTCACCAACTGGCTAACTGACTGGCCAGTGAGCTCCAGGAATCCACCTATCTCTGTCTCTCCAACACTAGGGTTACTCTGCTCGGCTTTTTATGTGGGTACTGCAGATCTGAATTCGCATCCTTATGCCTGTATAACAAGTACTTTGCCAGCTGAGCCATCTCCCCAGCCCAGGATAAGTCTTTTAATTGTTTTTATTCCAAAGAAGCCAGAAAACACTGAGCTTCTGAGACTGAGTCAGAGATGAGTCAGAGATGGGACTGGCCCAGACCTCCTGGTCAGTGAGACACTGTGTAAGAATGATGATTTGAGAGATGAGAACGGGAGGGGGGTGGTTCAGATTCAAGAGGACCCCTTCTCAAAGTCACATCCTTCTTAAATTATTGGGCAGCACTAAGACCCTTAGTCTTGGAGACACAGGAGGCCTTAGTGCTTTGGGGCAGCTCTAGGGGCCCATCTGCCACCTGAGACCCTGAGCAGCCTGCAGTTACCAGGCAACCAGCCCTGCTGCCCAGCACTCCCATTAGCACCTTGAAGCTTCCCAAGCAGCCAAAGTGGTTTAGAAAAGCCTGTTTGGCTGGCAGGTAGGAACAAAGAGAGTCGGTCCCAGTTGTCAGACAGTGTCCGTCTTATTTGCATGTCTTTAAGCCCTAGGCCAGTTAGCAAAGGGGACACATAGCTTCGGCATCCCTGCCAAGCTGGGACACAGAGCTGCTGCAGCTTCATCTGCAGTTTGGACACCTGCCCTGGGCTACAAGGGCCAAGCGGAAGAAGGTTTTCTCGGCGGCTGGCCTGGAACTCTGAGGTGGCCTGAGGAGGTGCCCCTCAGTCCTACAGTGACCCCCAACTCTTCCCTGCCTCCCTCTCAATCTGTGACAAAAGCGGAAGCAGTTTGGAGGCAGAGCAAGGATGCACTGCAGTAGCCTAAGGGCAGGAGTGGCCACCAACACCAAGAGCCGGCTAGGGAGACAATTTTTTTATTTTGAATTCTTTTTTCTTTCTTTCTGTGTGTGTGTGTGTGTGTGTGTGTGTGTGTGTGTGTGTGTGTCTGCGTGTGCTCACGTGCATACGCATGTACGCGCACACACACCAGTGTTCACTTGTGTGTACATACGGAAGTCAGAGGTCAGCTTGAGTATCCTCTATCATTCTTCCTGATATTTTTTGAGACAGGCTCTCTGGCTGACCTTGTGGCTCACAGTTTGGGCTAGATTGGCTGACCAGCAAGCCCCCAGGACCATCTCTGTATTCCCCAAACTTCTGCTTCAATGTTGTGGTTACAGGTGCACTCCACACAACTCTTGGCCTCATACTTACTTACTTACTTACTTACTTACTTACTTATCAAGCACTTTACCTGCTAAGCCACAGTCCAAATGTATCCAGCTTGCCCCCCACTAACACCCCCATACCACACACCCCACATGGCCTACCATAATTCCCCTTGCACAAAGAAACACACACACACATACACACACACACACACACGGACATGCATACATATGTAAACACACACATGCACACATACATAACACATGTACACATACACACAGGCATGCACATGTCCATGTGCATGTCCACTCATGCACTTGTACACATATAAGTGTGTGCATATGCACCCCCAAGCAAATACACAGGCATGCACACACATGCACATGTGTATAGTTGCATACATCTTCATACAGATTCACACATGTATGCATATGCAGACACACATGAACACAGAGGCACATACAGAGGCATGTACACCCATATACACACACTCATAAATGTGCATATACATGCATACAAGCACACATACACCACATATATGTTCACTCCTATACACACAGGCATGCATACATACATGAATACACATATACACTTCTAGACACATACATATATACATGTATACATATGCATGCACACCCACACTGATACTTTAAAAAATGCATATACATATATGCACTCACATGAATACACACACATTCATGAACATAGGTATGTGTGCATACACACAAGATACACACATACATACATGCACACACATACAACATATACAAACAAATATACACACACAACCTACACATATATATACACATGCATACACAAACAGGCATGCCTACAGATACACATACATACACATATAGAAGCACACATACATGCACAAACACAACATACATACAAACAAACACATAGGCATATATGTATAAACACACCCACACACTCATGCATAGAAGTACATGCTCACACATACTAAATACACATAAATACATGCATACACAACACATATCCACACGTCAACATGTGTACATGCACATCCATGCACACATACAACATATGCATACATACTTGCCCATGAACATACAACATACACACAGGCACACAATATACACAGGCACACAATATACACATGCACACAAAGAGGCACCACACTCGCATGCTCACATGTACAACATACACACACAGAGGCATGCATACACATGCCCACATGCACGCATACACTTACCACATGCACACACACATACACACACATGCACAAGCAGCCTGGTCAAAAGAAAAAGAGGAGGAACAAGCCAGGCCATATTCTTTTCCTACACTCCCCTTTTCAGGCCTCCTGGGGGTGAGCTGCTGATTGACAGGCCGCTAAATGCAGGAGGTTTCCCTGTAATAGAGAAAGATTTTTCTTGAAGCATTCAACTCCTGACCTTTAAAAGCTTGGGGAGCAAAATGATTTTCAGTCACTTGGGCCTGAGTGAAAGGAACATGCATTGATCGACTGCGGGTCTCAGGCCGCCAAGGTCTCAATGCTGTGTCATTAAAATCTTACAATCGAGTTACCCTAATGTATTCTAGCAGCTGCCCCCTCAGAGGTGATTAGTAAATAGTGTCTCTAAGGGCTTGCTCCAGTCCTGGGGTGACCACAGTGAGTGAGGGGCCTGGAGGCCGTGGCTAGCCTCTGCCTTGTGTGTGCGGTGTGGCTTGGCATTGGACTCCAGTAACTTACTACTTCTGGCAGTTTTCCTCTAGTGCCCTATACTGTAGAAGTGTCTGCCTCTCTGGCCATAGGTGCCTATCTATGTACATGAAGTAGCCAACCATGCTGGTTGGTCCCCTGGAAGCAATGATGGGCCTAGGGATCCACCTTACCCAGGCTTAGCCCAGGACAGTGTTCCCTGAGATGATTCTGTCCTCCTGGAGGAGCCTGAGGTGGGAGTGGGCAAACAAGAGTTGAGAGCAGCCATGTTCCCTGTAAAGTGTGTTCTGTGTGCCGGAGGCAGATGATCAGAGAGAGCAAAGTTTCTTCTAGTCTCTGAGGATGTCTGCCTCCTTCCCTCTCTTCTGCTTAGGTCAGCCGTGTTTCTTTGGCTTGTAACCTAAATCTTACCCTGTAGTAAGAACTGATGGTCCCAAGATGCAATGGGGTAGGGCTTAGGGACAGAAAGTGAGGAAGAGCAGTAGGAAGGGAGAGTCTGCCCAGCGAACCTGCAGCCTACAAGATAAGCTTCTCTATGAGGAGAGAGCCTTCCTTTCCAGCTTCTAAAACAACTGCACAGCCCTGCACCATCTCGCTCCAGGCTGCTGTGCAGGGCCTCCACAACCTCGTTCACTATCTCTGATATTTCCTATTTCTTCCTCTCCTCCTGACTTCCGGAATCCATATTCAAAAAGAATCAGAATCCGGTTGGCATAGTTCGTCATCTTTGTGCTAGGCCACTTCATAGGCCCCTCTGGTGTCTGAGTCAGATGCTGGCACAGAGGTAATCTCCTGAGGACATTGAGTCAGAGACTCACGTGGGCCAAAGCATCATCTCCTTAGGCAACAGAGGTCACAGGTCAGCCAAGTCTGGTTCCCAGGAGTCAGAGCATCCTTAGCACCATCTTGTGTTTAGACTAGCTCAGGGGAGGCCAAGGACTACCCCTACTTCCCCTTTCCTGGTCCGTAAACTTCATCAGAGGCACGGGGCTTTTATTTGGCAATGGGAGCCCTTCCCCCAGCTCCAGGGAGCTTGTTCACAGGTGCCTCTCTGGTGTATTTCTTGCTTGAATTGCAAATTGAATCGCTGCATAAACCCTACATAACTCAGAGCCCCATGTTGGCAGTATCTTATTTTTCAATTTCTTTTTTTTTTAATTGAATGAACATATTTTATGCAAGCCGTTCTACCTTGGTGAAGGCTGTTCCCCCGTGATTCATCAGAGTAATAACTAGAAACACCATTATTTGGCTCCATCCTCCTGCTGAGAACATCACATAACTGAGAAATGTTCATGCGTCTCACAGAGTTTCAGGGGAGAGAAAAAGGGAGGCAGCCAAGGAGGAGGAGGAGAGGGAGGGGGGAACAAACAGTCACGTATGCACAGAGAATGACATCCAGGGACGACGTTGGACATGGGGAAACTCAGAACC
>JADRCD010194943.1:0-11934 GCA_019843815.1 Montemys delectorum | reverse complement strand
ACGTTGGACATGGGGAAACTCAGAACCACAAACAGGCTGGGGATCACACACACACACACACACACACACACACACACACACACACACAAAGAAGAAAAAAAGACTAATAATAATTTTGAAATTTCAAAATGAGAAGGGATGCCAAACTGCCCACTGGTCTCCTGTAACTCAGGAAGGGAGGAGATAGCCCTATGCATCTCATTGCACCCACACATGGTTCTGGGTAGAATTCTGCCTAGCAATAGATAAGTCAAGTCGTCGTGAGCACAGGAGCTCATAAGAGGTCATCTCTTTATGCCTCTTAACTGAGCTCTGGTTGCTTCCTCAGAGTTCCAGATACCCCACCTCTTTGGCCTGGTTGTTTGTAAATGTTGTTAGTGTTTGCTTGGGTTTGGTTGGCTGAGCCCTTTGAAGTCTTTTCTGAAGTTTCCCTCTGGGCAGAGAAATAAGTCTCTTGGCAAATGTCTCAAACTCTTCCCTCTCCCTCCTGCTCCCTCCTTCCCTCTGTCCCCCCCCCGCCCCCTCCCACATACAAATCCATTTTCATGTGAATGTGTTTGTATGTATAAATGTGTATGTGCAGGAACCCACCGAGACCTGAAGAGGACATTGGATCCCTTGGAGCTGGAATTACCAGTGGTCATGAGCAGCC
This sequence comes from Montemys delectorum, assembly GCA_019843815.1. NCBI lineage: Eukaryota > Metazoa > Chordata > Mammalia > Rodentia > Muridae > Montemys > Montemys delectorum. Next base: position 11,282 of record JADRCD010194943.1, on the reverse strand, counting down.
TGACCTAGGTGTTAGGAAACAAGCCCTGACCCTCAGCAAGAGCAGCAAGCACTCTCACCTGCAGAGCCATCTCCTCAGCCCCCAAATGGGCACCTTGAAAGTTAGATCAAACTTAGAGTACAGGTCTCTGAGCCCCTTCCCATGTCTTCTCCAGATTCTTGTTTTGTTTTGTTGTGACACCTAACTATACCTCGATTCCTGACCTCTTCCCTGGACCATTGTCCTGTCCACTACCCAGGTCCACTATCCCCTAATGTCTGGTGTTTTTCTCACCAACAGAAAAAAAAAATGTTCTAAAATGTGGCTCATCCCACACATGTGTACTTCTGCCCTGGACTGCAAAGGAAAACATTGAACAAAGCTTATAGAGTGAAGGGAGGAGTGGGAGGTGGCAGACCTACATAACCAGCCTTTACAGGGTTACAGGATACAGAGACAGAGTATCCAAAATTGGAGGAAACAAACAAGAATCTCTCCCTTTCCTCCTTTCAACAATGTGTTCCCACATCATGACATCTTCTGTTCTTTGACTTTCAAATTCTCAGTGCCACCTACAACACCCAGAGGAAGCTCCACTCCCAGGCACTCTAACACACCCAGGATCAGAAGTGAGGAGGATATAACATCTGTCCCAACACTGAGAGTAACTGGGACCAGCGGGACCAGGCACACAGGAACTCTGCCAGCCCAGTGGCTCAGGTTTCTTCTGGTCTGTCTGGGCTGGTGCCCTGAGCAGACCTTGGGTGCAAGCTCCACAGCCAGTCCCACAACACCCAGAGGAAGCTCCACTCCCAAGCACTCTAACACACCCAGGATCAGAGGTGAGGAAGATACATCTGTCCCAATACTGGGAGTAACTGGGACAAGTGGGACCAGGCACACAGGAAGTCTGCCAGCCCAGTGACTCAGGTTTCTTCTGATCTGTCTGGCTAGTGCCCTGAGCAGACCTTGGGTGCAAGCTCCGCAGCCAGTCCTACAACACCCAGAGGAAGCTCTAACAAGCCCAGGGTCACTGGATCACAGAGACAGCTTGACTCTGAGGAGTTCTGACACAACCAGGATCACAGGAAGGACAGACTCCAGTCAGATTTAGCAAAGGCAGGTAGCACTAGAGATAACCAGATGGCAGGAGGCAAGCATAAGAAAATAAACAACACAAACCAAGGTCACTTGGCATCATCAGAACCCAATTCTCCCATCATAACAAGTCCTGGACACACCATTACACTGGAAAAGTAAGATTCAGATATAAAATCACTTCTCATGGTGATGATACAGGACTTTAAGAAAGACATAAATACCACCCTCAAAGAAATACAGGAGAACACAGGTAAACAGCTAGAAGCCCTTCAAGAGGAAACACAAAAATCCCTTAAAGAACTACAGGAAAACACAATCAAACAGGTGAAGGAAATAAGCAAAACCATCCAGAATCTAAAAATGGAAATAGAAACAATAAAGAAATCAGAAAGAGAGACAACCCTGGAGATACAAAACCTAGGAAAGAAATCAGGAGTCATAGATGCAGGCATCACCAACAGAATACAAGAGAAGAGAGAATTTCAGGGGCTGAAGATACCATAGAAAACACTGACACAACAGTCAAAGAAAATGCAAAAAGCAAAAAGCTCCTAACCCAGAACATCCAGGAAATCCAGGATACAATGAGAAAACCAAACCTAAGGATAATAGGTATAGAAGAGAGTGAAGACTTCCAATGTAATGGGCCAGTAAATATCTTCAACAAAATTATAGAAGAAAACTTCCCTAACCTAAAGAAAGAGATGCCCATGAACATACAAGAAGCCTACAAAACTCCAAGTAGACTGGACCAGAAAAGAAATTCCTCCCATCACATAATAATCAAAAATCAAATGCACTAAACAAAGAATTTTAAAAGCAGTAAGGGAAAAAGGTCAAGTAACATATAAAGGCAGGCCTATCAGAATTACACCAGACTTCTCACCAGAGACTATGAAAGAAAGCTAGAAGATCCTGGGCAGATGTCATACAGACCCTATGAGAACACAAATGCCAGCCAAGGCTACTATACCCAGCAAAACTCTCAATTACCATAGATGGAGAAAACAAGATATTCCATGACAAAACCAAATTTACACAATATCTTTCCACAAATCCAGGGGAGGAGTTGGGGTACAAAAGGAAAACAAGAATGTGATTTAATTCTATTTACTTAAAATATGTTTTTAAATGTTAGCAAATTCAGATAAATTGAAATCATGTAACTTTTCTCATCATGTTGCAATAAAACTTAAAAAAAATGCAAAAAAAAAAAATTCTCAGTGCCTTCCTCCTTCATGTACATTTTACAAAGGATTTAGAGATGGAAATTTAAAACTCCACTCTGACAATCTCTGTATTTTAACCAGAGATTCATATCCATTGAGACATAGTGTGCTTTCTAATCCATGGAGATTCATTTCTGCCTTTTTTGGTACACTATGCATCTGCTTTTTTTTTTTTAATCTCATTTTTTCTTCTATTTGATTGTCTTTTTTAGTATATGTGCTGCTGAAGCGAGCACTTGATTGTCTTTTTTAAAATGTCTTTTTCCTTTGGTTTTGGTTCCTAGATTTACTGGTTCATATATGTTCTGTAATTGGTTTTCCATGATTGTAAAAAGATAATTGTATTTATTTATAGTATATGTGTATATGCACATGTGTACACGGGTGTGTACATGTGCATGGCATGGTGTGTTTGTGTGTGCACGTGCTTGTGTGTGTCTGTGTGTCTGTGTTTACATGCAGGGGCATGTGGAAGTCAGAGGATAGCTCTTGAGACCTGCTTTTTTCCTTTAAACCATTGAGTCCCAGGAATCAAACTCAGGTAGTCAGGCTTGGTAGCAAGCACCTCTACCGCCAGGCCATCTTTCTGGCCTGCCTTTTACCATCTGATATGTATAGTTGATTTGATAAAGTCTGAAGTTAATGAAAATGCTTGCCATCAAACAGTGTAAGGCTGTACTGGCCCCTTCCTGTCCTGCACTGTCCTTCCTCATTCCCAACCCCTCAGATCCACGCTGCTTTATGTCCAGTAGACTCTGCAGAGCATCACTGTAGTTTTGTGCAGGAGATGCTTGCTTGCATTCTCATGTGTGGCCCTTCCTGTAAAGCACAGTTCTGGCCTCCAGGAGCATATCTTCTTTTTAGGACAACCCTTCCATACAGCTGTGAGATAAGGCCTACTAGTAGGACCCACGCTACTGGGTTTTGTTTATAATAACTTATGTTTCCTTTCTCCTGAAAGTTTTTTAAATAGGATTTTCCTATGTAACCCAGACTGTTCTTGAACTCTCAACAATCCTTCTGCCTCAGTTTACAGATTGATGAGATTATGGGCTCCTTTTCTAACCCCACCTCACCCCCTGTCTCTAATCAGGGTTACTCTATGTAGCCCTGACTGTCCTGGACTCGCTCTGTAGACCAGGCTAGCCTCTAACTCACAGAGATCCACCTGCCTCTTCTTCTTGAGTACTAGGATTAAAGATGTGTGCCACTACCACCACTGAGCCCTAACTCTTAACTGAAATTCTGGCTCAAGAGTTTCCTTGGCTGTTTGAATCGTTATTGTTTTTTTCTCCTGTGATCTATGTAGTTTCCACAGCTGCTGATCAACCTTCTTTGAGGTCTATCATCTCTGGCACATAACTATTCTCTATTCACTGAGAAGATGTTTCAACATGGGTGTACTTGGTGAGACCCTACTTCTTCACTTCCAACAGCTCCAAGTGAGGGTTATTAAATATGTTGTTTAGAATGTTTATCAACAAAGATCCACATGGGTATATCTAGAGATAGATGGATGGATAGATAGATTAGATAGACAGATAAATAAATGTAGAAGTAGGTGTAATTATAAAAGTATATAGGTATAGATACAGATATAAGATGAATTTTGCCCCTGCATCACATAGAATGTGCAAGTGTCCTGCTACAACTTTTTTTTTCATAATTTTCATTGATCCTTTGTGAATTTTACATTGAGGACCCCATCTCCCTCATTTCACAGTCCTTCCATCTCTATATTTGTAACCCCCCAAAAGAAAATTAAAAATTAAAATAAAAAAGAACCATCTTGCTATGGAAGCTGTAGAGTGTCCCAGTGTGTCACACAGAATGCCCTTCTGCTCAAACAGCTTCATTTGTAAAGACTCACTGTGGTGAGTCATGGTCTTGCTGGAGGCCTCTGGCTTCTGCTACTCTATCAATACTGGATCCTCACCAGGACTCCTCTCAGGCATTCTGCAGTTGCCCAGAGTCTTGGAGATCCTGTGGCTATGGCTCTGCAAGGCTGGACCTTCATGTGCTCCAGCAGTTCATAGGTGGGGTAGATGTTGAGGTGGGCCAGCTCAAACTCTGGATTTGGGCCTGCGTGGTAGCTGAATTGGTCGTCTTACCAGCTCTCTCATGCCTACTCCACCCAGGGCCAAGTCTTCTGTGCTAGCCAGTAAGAGGCAAGGCCAGCTAATGGACATCACCATGGCCCAGACATCACCATGGCCTCAGGTGGCAGCACAGGCCTTGCACACCAAGCTGCTCCTCACCACTGTCATGCCTGACCTCTGGATGTCTTCTACCTGCCCACACAGTGTGGCATACATAGGCCCCTCACTACAAGTTTTTAAACAGTAGAGTTATCTCTGTGACATTGCATTGTAAATAAGTAGATATGGGGATACAGAATTCATATACATATACTCACAAATATATATATTTACAAACACATACAGATATATTTCATATATATAATATATAACATATATATTATATATATTGTCTTTTTTTTTTTCCGAGACAGGATTTCTCTGTGTAGCCCAGGCTGTCCTGGAACTCACTCTGTAGACCAGGCTGGCCTTGAACTCAGAATTCCACCTGCCTCTGTCTCCCAAGTGCTGGGATTAAAGGCATGCGCCACCACTGCCTCTCTTTATATATATTGTCTTAAGGCTGGCCATATGGCTCAGTGAATGAACGTGCTTGCTGCCAAGCATGATGACCTGAGTTTGAGCCCCAGGACCCACAGGGTAGAAGAAGAGAACTGACTCTTTTCAGTTGCCCTTTGACCTCCACTCATACAATGGCTCGCATATGCCTGTGTACATGCATACAAGTGCAAAATAAATAAATTGTAGTAGAAATTTTTGAAGAAATAAAAGATATTCTTGTCTCTGGTGTACCGTATTAATGCAGTGTGTAATGGTCGCGGATTTAATTTAGTTTAATACATATCCAGACTTGGACTGTCTGTGCTCCTGAGCCTGAGGATTATGTTAATCAGTAATTCTGAAACACACTTGGCTTTCATGCTCCTTGTCCCTTTCCCTTTAAAGCCCTTCTGTGAGTCTCATTAGATGTCAGGGGTGGAACTTCTTATCCTGTCATCCATATTTCCTACCTATTTTTTCCTGTCTCTGTGTTCTTAACTCTTTGCACACTATTTCCTTCAAGCATGCTTCCACATCTGTTAATTCTCTCTCCAATTGTTTCTAATCTTTTCTTTATCTCCTTGTTGTTCATTTGGCCTAGTTTTTTCTTTCTTTCTTTCTAGTACATTCCATTGTGCTTTGTTTTGTTTTGCATCGTGAAGGCTACTTCTCATATTACATTCTTTCTTTTTAATAAATTATTAGAGACTTATAAGAGTCTAAGCCTACAGCACACACGTATAAAGTTGCCTACAAAGGTCAGAAGAAGGCTGACCGACATGGAAGCTGGGAACTGACCTCAGGTCCTCTGTGAGCATCAAGCCCTCTTACTTAGGCCTGAGCCCCTTTCCAGCCTCTGTGATCTTTGTCTTGGGGTCAATCTTCCTTCAATGCATTTATTCACTTCACTTTATCTTTATAAACTATATTTCTTCTGCCTGTGGTTTTTGTGAGCACAGGGAGTTAGCATCTAATATGATTCCTTTTGGGTTTCTTAGTCGCAGGTAGATCCTATGGCTGTTTTGATACCAGAGTTTTATCCATGGGAAGCACTCCAGGTGTTGGCAAACTGTTTGTGTTTGCTTTGCTCCAATTCTTATCCATCTTAGTATCTTTTTAGGTGAGTTTATACATAGTTAAGGTGTCTCGGAGAATGGCAGTAGTGACTATCCTGACACATCCCAGCCTGACCCAAGACAGACTTGAACTATAAAGTGTCAGGAGAGACTCCTCAGGACCAGAACTCAGGCTGAGGTAGCACCAAGACTTTCCAGTCTAACCTTAGTGTGCTTGGTGCTTGAGGGTCCCACCTGTGTGCATGCCTCTCACTTCAATCCCTGCACAGGTTCCAAAGACTCTTGCTCCCAGGGGAAATACAACTCTAAATTCAGGCTGCCCACCATTACCCCTGAGTAGCTGTAGCTCCAAATTCTGTGTTGAATGCTTTGTGTTCTATTCTGTCTTGACTAGGATCTCACAGGATACACTTAATGTGGGTAAGGAGCAAGCAAAGCCTGGAGTGAATGTGTGTTGTTGATATGAGCATAGTCCTCATAGACCACAGCCCTCAGCCCCAGAGAAGTGGCAAAGCTCAGAGGGATGGCCAAGCCTTCCTCTGGCCCCTGAGTGGATGTTGATAGAATGTGCAGAGAATGTCTCCCATAGCTTCCCCTGCCCAGGTGTTTACTATCTGAAGACTACTCCTCTATTGAGACAGTCCCTACAGAGATGAACTAAACCCATCCCTTTGATCACCTACATATAATGACTCTGCCTCCTTGTCTATCTGAACATCATAACCCTTGCCATTCAGCTATGTGCAATAACCCTGCCTTCCTGCTCAACTCTATACATTGAGCTCCCAGGGTGCTGTTGCAACTTCTCCATCCAAGGGCTCAAACAACCCAATCCCAGCTTCTCGGAGTCTGTCTGTCTGTTTGTCTGTCTGTCTGTCTGTCCTTTCTTCATTCCCTCTACAGCCCTAGTCAGGTTTCCAAACTCCAAGCCATGTAAGGACTCAGCACATGTGTATAGATAGATTGGAAAGTGCATATTTGGCATGCATGCCACCTTGGGTGTCATGCCTCAGCATGCCATCTACCTAGCTTTTTGATACAGGTCTTTCACAGGCTTTGAACTCACCAAATAGGCTGGATAATCAGCAAGCTCTAGGGATCTGCCTAACTCTACCTTCCCAGTGCTGGGATTATAAGCACACACAGCTATGACTGGCTTTTTAAAGATTCTTAGAATTGAACTCATGATCTCATGCTTGCATGACAGGCAGTTTACTAACTGACCACTCCCAACCCCGTGTATATGTATTTTTAGTGTATGTGTGTGCGCGCACGCGTGTGTGTGTGTGTGTGTGTGTGTGTGTGTGTGTGTTGCCAGGCTAAGAGGTTTCAGCTCTCATCTATCTTGGCCTCATCCCTTGAGTAGTTTTCTCTATAGTGACATCAGTGGCCTGAAGCAGTTTCCAGGCTTTCACAGACAGATGACACAGATGGGGAGGGAAAGAACAGATAATTCCTGAAACAAGAAAATGATCCTAGGCCTGATTTGGGCCACACATCTTTCTCTGATTCTCCACCCTTCGAGGGACATATCCTCGTAAGTCCATCCCAACTGTGGGGTTGTTTCACCAGCATAGGAGGAAGTAGATGCTTGATGAGCTGAGCCAACAGGATTAAGTCACAGCTGCTGCACAGTGGGTGAAAGGTGAACATGTGCTCCTGGCCCTGTCAGGTAGGACTTACCATCTCACCAGTTCTCGAAGCTGCCACGGAGACAGTCTTTGTGTGGAGGGACTAGGTCCTTAATCAAGACTTGGACATTCTCCAATGAGGCTGACCATTTTGTCCTCAGTCTTTGGGCCATTTTCTTCTCAGTCCTCCTGTCTAACCTCTTTTTTTTTTTTTTTTCCTGCTTCTCCCCTTGCTAAGTGATGTTTGCTTGTCCCTTGTACCAAAATAACCTCAGTGTGCCAAGCATCGTCCTGATTGAGTTCTAAATCCAAAGAGCACCACAGACATCCCACCACAAAGCAAGGCTTTCGTATCCCACTAGAACCTGGCTGTGACTGATCCTGAAGGATGGAGGGACACATGAAACACCTTTCAGGCAACCTGGAAGGCAACCTCCCCTCTACTGTGGGAATACTCCTGAGGATAGATGTCCTGGTTATTTTTAGTTGTCAACTTGACACAGTCTAGAGTCCTCTGAGAGGAGAGGTCTCAGTTGAAGAATTGCCTAGATTAAGTTTGTCTATGGGATGTCTGAAAGGAAGTGTCTTGATTATTAATTAATGTAGGAGGGTCCAGCCCACTCTGGGTGTCGCCATTCCTTTGGCTGGCAATCATGGGCTGTATATTTAAAAAAAAAAAAAAAGCTAACTAAGCATGAGCAGAGTACAAGCCAATGAGCAGTATTTCTCAGTGTTTCCTGCTTCCAGATTTCAGTCTTGACTTCTTTTAGTGATGCTGTGATCTGGAAGAGTAAGCCAAATAAACCCTTTCCTTCCCAGCTTGCCTTTGGTGTGGGGGTTTTAGCATGGCAACAGAAAGGGAATAGAACAGCATGTGTGAGCCGTTAGCATATCTAGTTCACAGCAGCTGGAGATCAGCAGAACTGGCAATGAGACTGTGGGCACGGCACTGGTGGCATGGACAAGAGAAAGGAATGTTGTACTTTCAGGCCAGACAGTAGCTTTTCAGACACACTTTTTCATTTACGGTTGATAATGTCTGTAGAGCTAAGTGTTGTTATTTACCACGTGCTAGATAAGGAAACAGATTTCTCTCAAGGCCGCAGGATAGTTGGATTCCTATGACATCTAAGATCAATCTCACCCCACCCAGTGATAGCTGATGTGTGATAGGTGGGGGTGACCACATCAGCAACAAGGTCATCTTGAGGACCTTGGGAAGGCCAGCCTTGCCCAAGAGTTGGTCTCTTCTACATGCATGGTCCCTACATGAGTGCTCTGTGGCCTACCAGTTCCCACTGTCCAGGCCACCTCTGGAGGCTGGTGTCCCCTCTGAGAAATAGAGCTTTGTTTGAAAGGAACACTGACCTACCTGATGGGGGGGATTTGGGCCACAGCAGTCACAGGAGTAGTAAATGACTTGGAGATCGTAACCTACGGTGCTGAAGAGCATTGGGAGATGAAGCCCCCATTTCCTGTCTCAGAGCAGCAAAGGCCTGTTTTCATTAATTCAAATCATAGTGATGAGCCAGGTCTGTTCGTCTGGTTCCAATGGTTCCACATCAGGCTTCTGTTTTAGCAACCGCTCTCTGGGAACACAAAGACCTGACTGACCAGTGAGATGGGTCGGCTTGATGGTCTGAGAAGTGCCTAGAGAGTGATATAAAGCACACCTGAGCGTCTTCAAGGGCATTTCCAGAAAGGGTTAATGAAGGGAGGAAGACTCACCCTGAATGGGGGTAGAAACGTACCACAGGCTGAAGTTCCGGACAGAATAGAAAGGAACAAAGGAGAAAGCTCAACAATAGCATACTCCTCTCTACTTCTTGGCCATCACCCCATGAGCTGCCCTGTTCCATCCCAGATCCTCAACCCCAGATCCCCACCCCCACCCTAAGAGACCCAAACCTATAAAGCCATAAGACCAATAAATCTTTCTTCCATGTTGCTTTTCCTAATTTGTTTGGTCACAAGGACAAACAAATGGACCAACAGTCCATTTCCACAGTGTGACCACACACAGTGGAGCCAAGTTTAAGGAAGCCATGTGATGTTCTTGCATGCAGAGCTAAGGGGAACATGGCCATTCGGCTCTGGTGAGTCCATGGTGGCCTCTGAACACACCAGGCTGGCCCAGTCCAGAGCTTGTTGTGTAGGTGGGCTTCTACCAATGCTCACACCACCAGACCCCCAGCCTAGGAGCATTCTAGATTCACATGATCTGAACAGCAGCCTGTTCTTGACCCCATTCTGAGAGTGAGAATTGGTGCATGACTTTGTCATAGACCCCAAATGACCTGTAGCAAAGACATCTGTGTGACCTCGGCCAGCTCAGCAGTCCCCAGACCTGTTTGACCAGCCACCCATTTCCTCATACTCTCAGGATCATCCTGGAAGGAGCAACGTTTTATTGTTGTTTTTGTTTGTTTGTTTTTAAATAGCAAAGGAAACAGTGCCGTCAGGTCACACAGAGGTACCCCTAGGAAAGAGTTTCTGCTTATGGTTTTTTTGTTTGTTTGTTTGTTTGTTTTGTTTTGTTTTTAGATGGGGGAAGAGGACAAGATTCAACAGGCTAGAGGAAACATTTTCTAATAAGGAACACCCATCAATCAGTACTGAAAGATTAGCTATGGAAGGAATAGGAGGCTCTCCTAGGGCCAAAGAGTGAATATTCACACGCAAGGGATCCTAGGAAGGGCCTCTTGTACCAGGAGGGCATTCTGTGGAGAGTCCATGCAAGGACTCTGTAGAGGACTAAGGCTCTTGGCCACATGTGCTATCTGGGGCCTCCAAACAAGGCCCGTCAGATGGCTGCCTCTGTGGAAGTAGACGTTCCAACTGTATTCATGTGTGTGGTATAATTTTAGAAGAGCTTGGATGTCATCGAATCCCAAAATACCCTTCCTTAATGTCTACTTGCTACTTTAATTCACCACTAGAATTTACCTTCTTTAACTTAATACTTGATTGCACCTTCAAATGTGCATCTTCCTGGGAAACAGGCAGTTTGTTCAAAGCCACTGCTGGCCAATACTATATCCCTGTGGTGTGGTGAGGCTTTAAGCCCCTCCTCAAGGGGGAGCCAGTCGAAGGCTGGGGACAAGGCTAGCGGGTGTCTGGGGTGGGGGCTGGAGAGCCGCAGAGCGGCAGGCCCCGAGGGTGTGGGAGTATTGGATTCAGTCTTGGCTGCCTTCATGAATGCGTTTGGGGCTGGGCCTGTCCTAGAGATATCCCAGAACTATTTTGGGAGGCAGCAAATTTAGCTGGTAGCTGGTTTAGCAGATCATCCAGATATGCTGGTATTTCTGATGAGACAATCTGTCTCAGAAGGAGACGTGCAAAGTCTTCACAACCCGGAGGGATGTGCCATTTTGAGCACAGCTGTGGAAAGTGCAGAACCCACAGTCTCTCCCACAGGCCAAGCCCAGTGAGGGGTAAACCACTCCCAACCAGGATCTCTAAGTGGGTCCAGAGCTTGCAGGCAAAAGCTCAGCCTTCTTCAAAATCATCTGAACAACAGAGCAGCTGACAGATGGGGAAACTGAGGCACCGCCCTAAAGTGATTCTGGGACTAGATGGAATAGTTAAGACTTCAGCCCAGGGTTGTATTTTTTTTTTTTTTTTTTT
>JADRCD010194939.1:0-18666 GCA_019843815.1 Montemys delectorum | reverse complement strand
GTGATGTTTGGAAGGAATTCTTGAAACAGAACAGTTCATCAGCAGCAAGTGATAACAGAAACTAAGATGCACCCAAATTTGGGCACATAGCAGAGGAACTGAACTAGAAAGCTGTGCTGGAGTAACTGGACTGTTTCCAGCTTATTTTGAGCAAATGAGTCATAGGATGACTTCATTATTCGATACTAGAAAGACATTGCAAAACAATAGAAATCTGTCTAAGCATAGTTATTAAAAATACCTTGGGCAAAATAGAAAGTATGGTTTTAAAATATTTGCTTTTTAAGTGATATCTACATAAAGTATCTACTGAATAATGATGATGTCACAAACATTTGGTACACACTGAAGAAAAACTTCCATATAACCACTTAGAAAAGAGCTAATGACAAGTCTAGTTTGCAACCATACTGTTTTCTTTTCCAGAACATAACAAGATTTTGTATTGTTTCAGTGTTAATTATGAGACTATATTATATGATAGCTACTTAAAAGGAGCCAATAGTTTCTGACTTCCTTGATTTCTTGTCAGCTGACCAGGGAAGAATAATCATGTTTAAAGGAGCTCAGATAAGGTACCAACTATACAAGTCCCCAGAGATAATTCTTCTGGTATATCTAATAATATGAAAAAGTTGGGTAAAGGGAAATTTTCTACCACGGTCAAGCAAAGAATGGAATCACTTGTCTCTGGCATAATACCGTGCTCACCTGCATGGGGCAGATGTCTCTACAAGAACTCTTTTACGAAATCCTAGAGCTTGCCAACCTAATATAATAAAAGACCCACTTTCTTTTAGCTTCATTTGCAGAAAAGCCCTGAAGCGTGTTCACTCTTCCTATCTACTACACATCCAGACTAGTTTACTAGAACCTGAGGCATGGGGAGGAGGGAGGCAACAGGGGTTTGTTCTTGTTGTTTTTGTTTGTTTGTTTGTTTTTTGGAAGGGAAACTGGGAAAGGAGAAATTTACATGTAAATAAAGAAAATATCTAATAAAAGAAAATTTAAAAAAAAAATCTTGACACAATTACCAAACCAGTGCTGATAGATTGTTGTTAACTAAAACCCCTCTTTTACTCAGATTAATTCTTGTCCAGTGTCCCTTTTTTCCTCTTCAGGATCCCATCGAGAACATCCTAATGCCTCTGGTTCCCACATCTCCCTAGTCTTTTACTGGCTGTTGACAGTTTCTCAGCCATTTTGCTTTGGTGACCTTGAGAATTGTGAGAATTACAAGTCAGACATTTTATGAAATGGGCTTTAACGGAGACTTGCCTCGTGAGTAGAGGAAATCATGGATTTGAAGAAAAGGACCACTGTTGAGTTTGTGTGCTGTTTTTCTTACAGTATGTCCATGACACCTGCTCTCAATATGATTTATTGCTGTTGATGTTCTTGACCTCGCTCACTTGGCTGATACAGTGTTAATCAGTCTTCTTGGCTCTGAAGACATTTTTTTTACCTCCCTTCTATATGCTTCACTTTCAAAGGAAAGCATTATGCTCAGTCTGTCTTAAGGAGATTTTTTTTTAATCTGTGTAAGTTATCTGCAATTCTTCTACATGGGACATTTTATAACTCTTGATACTTTACTTAGCCATTCATTTGTGTATAGTTGTGTAGATGTATGAGTATTTATTCTACATCAGGATTATAATCCAGTATGACCTTATTTTATTTCTCATGTTGTTTTCATTGGCTCAGTGCTTTTCAGTGTCCCATGTCTCTTTGGCAGGCTCCCATTATGAAGGTGTTTTGGATTTGGATAGTGTTTAAGGATATCCCTTCAGGCAGAAGTATTGCTGTAGGCCCAGCTTATAGATTGCTTCCTTCTGTGTTAGAATCAGCAGTTTCTCTAAGGGAATGGTTCTCAGCCTGTGGGTGAAGATGCCCTTGGTAATCACATATCAGATATCCTTCATATCAGATATTTACATTATGATTCATAATAATAGCAAAATTAGAGTTATGAAGTAACAATGAAATAATTTTACAGTTATGCATCACCACAACATTAGAAACTGTGTTTAAGGGTCACGGTGTTAGAAAGGTTAAGAACCACTGCTCCAAGGTATTCTTCTATGGTAGTTTTCTGTTATCTTCTTTACTGTGCCAGAATGGTTTTGTACGTACTTTTTTTTCTTTCACTATATTACATAGCCTTGAACCTCACTTCATAGATGTAGAAGCTGAGACCCAAAATGAAGTGGGTGACCCAAAGCTACACAGTTATTGAAGAATGGAGATAAGACTAAAGTCCAAATCTGCCCCACTCTGAATCTAATACTCTACCCTTGTTCCATAAAGCCAGCATCCTGTGACACCTACTTAGCATCAGACAGAAGCAGTTGTGATTCCTCTTGCCTTTGTCTGAGGAAGAAAAGTCAAAAAGCCATCCTGGCTCTCCTGGGGAGGAACCGCCCCCCCCCCCCCAGTATGATAGCAGCTGGTTCCTTTCCTCTGAACTTCAGCGAGCCCTCCCGAAATATGCCAGTTGTTTATGTGCTCTCTTGTGTTTTCTCTGTTATGATTTCCAGAACAGATTGCTAGCTCCTCACCAGGCAAGGAAAATATACCACAGTGCAGGATTATCCAGATAAGAAACACCAGGCTACTACATCCTGTCAAAACAGACTGTGGTGATCTGGGTTTGATTTAGTGCAAACATTAAAATCTGTGTATCTCCTACCATGAGAGCCTAAGTCTCCATTGAATTGATACCACATTGTTATTATAGTTATTTAGCATTTACTAGGTCTCCTCCTGGGCCAGGAACCTCTCAAAACTAAAGGTTATTCATGTTCCCCACTCTCCAGAGCCTGGTACAGGATCTGTCACGAACCAGGCATCAAATTCATATACAGAGAATATGTAAAAGAAGTTTCTGGTATCTAGACTAGTGACTGCCTGCTGTTTACTTGCACACAATTTTTACTGACTTTTCTCCTAAGATGGACATGATATAAGGTGCTCCTACAAACACAAACCAACAGCTCTGAGAACTCACCCTTGCTTTCTTGCTAAAAATCTTAAAAAGGAATGAAGTCATGTGGTCATTGAGAAGAGAATAAGCAATAACAGACAAAGAACCAATCACAGCTGAGCTATATGATGTAGGTAACAAAAGGTAGCTGAAATGGCAAAGCTTGTAGACTTTCAATAAGAGCAAAAGAAATATGAGCCGAGTACGGACCAAAGCCCTGGTGAGATTAGGTAGGTGGACTGTCTATAGGTTTAGAAGTTGGGGTGTAGAATAGGGTGACTTATGTCCTAGACATACAAATAGATGAAAAGCCAGTGGAGAAACTCACTGTGCATGCTGGAGAGGAGCCCAAAAGAAGACTGGATAAAGAAGACCAGTTAGGCAGTCATTAGTCCTTAGATCCCATTCTAGGGAACCCAGCAAGACAAGCTCCTCCCCTTCACCTATTCAAAGACAAAACATTTTCTTTACTTTCTAGAAAATAGTTCAAATCAGAGGATCTCTGGCCTCTGAGATACCCACCAAAGTTGGAATCAAAAGTGAGGTGGGAAACATCAGAAGGTTTAGTTGAAAATCTGTTTCATATAAGACAAAGGCCCAACCTCCTCTCCCTCTGATAGCCACATCTAGAGCAGGGGATATCCCTTGTGATCCTGGGTCTCAGCTGGTTGCCTGTGTTCCCATATCTGTGTATAGTGTCAGCAGCTGGAACATCTGTAGTACCTGATGTCCTTCAGGTAAAATGAGGGCTGGCCATTGAGTTACTCTAGCAAATTAGTTAAGGGATCCCCTCTCACTAAGTCAGATCACCTCTTTGGCTCCAGACAAAGTTTCAATCAAGGCCTTGTCTGTATACCTTCTCATACAACAAGGCTATAATACATCCCAAGGCTTCCCAAACAGTTCCACCAACTAGAGATCAAACATTTAAACACATGGTTTATGGGGGCCATTCTCATTCTAACCACCACAGATATGTAGATACATTCCTTGGCTCAGCTGTAAAGAACACATACATAATCATAGTCCAAACTAAGAATAGTGCTTTACTCAAAGCTAAGTAGAGCCCACACCACTGGAGAAAGTAAGTGAATAACATCTAAAGTTGATATCCCTGGAGATAGCAGAAAAGGACATGGTGGGCTACCGGGTGCAAAATCCCTGAGGAAACCTGCAGCTGTATTGAAAGCCCTTGCAGGAATGAAAAGACCTGAATTGCTGCTCTTTGCTGTTAAGTCTTGCAGATGTGACATTTACCTGTTCTGTTTCAATATAAGAATAAATAATATATTTTTAAACAGATACAATAATTTTAAATGTCAGCAGGATGGAGCCATTTGGTGTCAAAGTAGCCTCTTGCATTCTGTAGTCACCAGAGGACGGAATGGAGTGAATAATGTTCATGCCAGTGACCCCAAGACATCAAGAAAAGATTTCACTGTATTCTATGAGTCTGCTTGAGCAAACTGGAGATATGAGGAACTCTTCTCCATCAAAGTATCTATGTGTTACAAATTCCAGCACAAACTATGGTCTTTGGCATCCATTCCATACCTTGAAGTCTGTACTCCACATCCATAAAAGCAGGTTGATTGGCCACAGTCTGACTCCCTGCTCTTGCCTACCAGATGAGTCTGCAGATTGCTTTATGCCAATCCATCTGAGTCCCGGTACCTTTCCTCGGATTGCTTGTCCTCCTAGGTCACCTTCAGGTCAGCTTGAGGGTAACAGTAGTGAGTAGGACAGTGCAGGAAACAGAAAGAAGCAGAAAGGGCAGACATGGGTTTGTAATGTGACTCCTCATTTGTTCTGATACATCAGAGGTCTTGTGACTGGCATTTTCCTGATTCCAGTCAGAAGCAGTCAGAAAACAAAATGAAGTTCACAGGGACCCAGTTGCCAGGTGAGGCTCTTCCTCTTTGTGTGTCTTCTCAGGCCCTTTCCCCTGTAGCCTTTCTATTACAAGTAAACTGGAAGGTCATAAGAAAAAGCATTAGGCAAGAATGAAGCTCTTTGTTTCAACTCTAAAGATTCCATTTTCCAAGATGCCAGCATGTTGAATGATTATTGCTAAAGTATAGTATTTTGAAATGTTGGTAAAAAGAAATAGGCGGGCAAAATGACTCGTACTGTAAAAGGATCTATCACCAAGCCTAACCACCTGAGTTTGATCCTTGGAAGCCATGTGGTGAGAGGAGAGAACTGACTTGCGTAAGTTGTCTTCTGGCCTCCACATGTGCATACTCATACACATATGAATTAATGAATCACAGGGCCCAGCCCTAGATGTAAAACTATAGGCAACTAAGGAATTCTGGAAGCAGGACAATAAGTCTCCCACAGGGAGGACCCCTCAAGTTGGTTATCTAATACCAAATGAACAGCCCCGAAATTATATGTATATATGAATGATTACTACCATGGTGACATTTTCTTGACATATAACTATGCTTCCTTGTGCATGTCCTTTTGAAGATTGACTGTATATCAAGATGGCACAGACTTTAACAGTTTCAACTGAGATCATGCATCCCATGAGGTTTAAGATCAGGCTTGTCCCAGAGAAAGTATGTCATCCCCTGTTCTGAATTTCATTCTAAAGGGAAAAGGTAGTACAGTATGAAAGATAGATATGGGGACCCTGTGTGATTAAGGGGACAGTCGGCAGTAGCTTAGATTACTTGGAAGAAAAGAGCCCTAGAAATGAGAAAAGGACAAACTGACTGGCAGAAATCTACCTGGCGATCTCATCTCTCCTGGGTTCTTTATGCATGTGTTGTCAGCCTTCTGCAGAGGATTCTCTGACTGGCAGGTATTCATCCTGCCTTCCTGGTGTTCTCTTTGGGGGCTGCATGGTTCCTCTGAAGAAACTGTGAAGTAGAAGGGACAGGATTTGGAGGTGATCAGTTGCTTCTGTGCTCCAAAGCTAATTCTTACCCACACAGAGATACAAAAAGGCTCAGCTATCCCTTATTCAATTGTGTGTGAGACACAAGGAGGGAAGTTTGGAGGTCTGTCTCTTTGGAGGAAATCTATGTTGACTGTGACTGCCCATCACCAACATTTGGAACTCTAAAACAAAGATGCATCATCCAGGACATGGCTAAAGGCAGGTCAGCCCCTTGGAGAGTTGGTATTACAGTTCCTTCATTCTAGCATTCTGCCACCTTCATGATCTTCTTCCATTTTCTTATTACAGGGTAATGCCCTATACTTCAAATCTGCCAGGAACGTGACAGTGAACATTCTCAATGACCAGACAAAAGTGCTGACTCAGCTGGTGACAGGTAAGAGAAGAACAAATAGACCAATGATGGGTCCATCTGCACCCAGACAAAGCAAACTTTACAGTCCTGTGAAATACAACAGGAACCTGAACAAGGCTGTGCCGGCCATTTATAGTGTAAAGAAAGAAAACTCAGCTTGTACCCTCTGAGTCTACCAAACGATACTGTCTTATCTATTTACATGTTTAACTTACCAAATGCCATGACACTTGCTTTTGTGGAAAAGCTGTTTTTACTAGTTCATGGCCTCTAAACATGAGCCAGCTGCCTCAATCAAGGAAAAATCCCTCTTAAATTTTGTTCACTTTGAAGAATTTCGTATATGTATACAATGAAGTATGATCATATATATCCCTCCATTTCCCCCCTCCAGCTCTCCCCAACACAGCCTTTCCCAACTGAATGTCTTTTTATCTTAATAACCTACTAATTCCAGTTAGTGTTACTCATACATGCACAGGTATGGTGATATTCAGTAGGCTATGAAATAAAAAACTTACTAGTGGCCACATCCTCAAAAGAGAATAATTTCCTCTCCCCCTGCAACTATCCACTGTTTGTAGCTCCTTGGTAAGGAGTGAGTCCTGAAGATTGTCTACTTCAACTATGCTGGGATTTGGGTTGCTTTGGTCTTATACAGTCTTGTGCAAGTAACACAACTGCTAGGTTTGTGAGAGTAATAGACTCATTGGGACCAGAAGACAGCATTTCACAGCACTACTCTCTCTCTTCCAGCTCTTACGTTATTGTGATCCCATCCCAAGGCAAAGACCCTGAGCCTTGGTGGAGCAGGAGTTAATACAGATATCTCATTTAGGATTGAGCAGTCACTCTTTCCTTAGCACCTTTTTGACCAATTATGAATCTCTCCACTACTGAGTTTCCATGACAAAAAGAAGGTTCTCTGGCTAAGCACAAGAGCAGTCTGGGTCTGTGGGCATAAGATAAATGTTTAGAAGGCACTTTGATCACATGACCCTGCATGCTACAACACTGACCTACCAAGATTTCCCTATGTATTTAGCAGTAACTCAACAGTTATGAGGTATCTCACTGCTTTCTGATTGGATGAGGCCTGTTTCCTAGGAAGGAATTTAATGCCTGGTACTGTAGTCTGAGTCAAAAGCCCATGTGCATTGGAGGTCATAAGCCTTAAAATGGAACTTGCTGTTTTTAATTTGGGCAAGTGGTCATGCTGTCCCTTTTCAAAAGTAGAGGAAAGGCCAGCTGTACTCAATTGAAGAGAACAGAGGACGTTAATGTGTGTGTGTGTGTGTGTGTGTGTGTGTGGTATATTTAAGTAAATGATTATATATGTATGTATATATGTACATGTGCCCATATATGTGTATGAAGGGCAGATGTTGACATCAGTTATCTCTTCCCATCACTCTCCATTTTAGTTTTTGAACAGCATCACTCACTGAGGCCAAAGGATACTGGATGGCCAATTAATAAGAAAAATTTGATTATCATTATCTCTACCTACCTCTCTACCCCTCTTTCCCACATTCTGCTATCTCTGTGGTTACAGACACAGCTAACATGTCTTGCTTTTTACATGGGACTTCGGTATCCAAACTCAGGTCCTCAATGCCTGCCCTGCAGGAGCTCTATGATCTGAGCCATCTCCCTAGCTCCTGTAGAAGGGATTCTTAAGGATAGCTCCATCCTATTTGCTACACTTGCTGTCTTTGATCGTAACTCATCTGCAAGCTGCAGATGTGTGCACAGGCTGTGCACTTGTGGTTCTTTTTAGTACAGATCTGATCCTAACAGCTGGGGGAAATACCCACTAGGTTCTGAGCTTTTCATTCTAACAGTTTAAGCAATGATTGGTTGCTCTTAAAAAGGGCTCTACTTGTAAGCATGGGACTCATAGACAAGGTCGTGTGTTGAGCCATGTGATCAATGCACCCTCTGTTTGTTTACAAGAGGTGATAGACACAGAGGAAGGAGAAGCTGTGGGGCTGAACAGCATTGTTAGACCTCCAGAAGAAAATGCCATTTGACTTCAGGGCTGAAAGAAAAACACTCAGATGGATATTTTGAGAGGACTGTAACCCAAATACCCCCCAAATATTACTGTTACTAAAATTTCTAGAGTCCTACTAACTGAGTCACAGGGAACAGGTGCCTTTGCACACAGAGCCTGCTCCCCTTCCCTGAACAAAGCTGCAGCTGGGTGTCAGGAGTAACATAGCCCTGAAGTGAACTGGTCCTACACAGCTGAGAAGCTCCTGGATTTGTGGAAATGCTGCCCAATAGGGCCTGTGAGCCACAAACACACAGTTGTAGCAAGCATCTGGACTGTAGGCTTTGTTTGTGTAACATCTGGCCTCCAATCACCAGTGCTAAATAATTAAATAAACAGCTCCAGTAAGCAGTGATTTAAGCAGCATGTGTGAGAACTGCCTCCAGGAGGGAGATAAATTCAACATCCAGCTCTCAGCTCCCAAGGCTCAAAAAGAACTGATCTAGCCTGTTGATGAGTTGTCATTTGTGGGAGATTTGGTTTACTTGAAAGACAGTTTTGATAAAGCTGAGAATGACCGTTACTCTAAAGAGAGCCTACCTCCCTCTCCTCTCTATTATTTCTTCTTCTTCCTTTTCCTTCAAACCTCCCCTCCCCCTATCCATATCTATCTTCCCCTCCTCTTTTTTTTATTCCTCCTCTCTTCTTACCATGCTCCATCTATTCTCCACATTCTCCTTCCTCCCTATTTCCCTCTTCCTTATTCATTACTTACCACTCTTCCTCTCCATTTCCTTCGCCCCCCCCCCCATCCACTGAGTCCTCTGGTCTCCTTTAGTCATCCCCTCTTTCCTCCTCTCTTTCTTCTCTTGCCTTCCAGTAATCTTTGTCTTTTGATCTCCCATTCCTAAATTAGTGCCTCTTAGGAGCTGGAAGACAGCAATCCTGACTTTTAAAATATGACACAAGAAAAGCTAATGCTGGGGACAAAAGGTTAAACATGATGCCTTCTGATTCCTATTATGTGGGATGTGCAATTCTACAAAGGAAATATCTCACTTCTCCCAAGCAATGAAATCCCAAGGATTCCAAAGCTCTTATGTTTGTTTGCTTTGGAAACATCTCAAAAGTCCACTAGAAAGCCTGATGTTCCAAGTTCAGGTCATCTTTTTGCATGAGGCATTACTTTCAGAGGTAGAATTAAAGCCAGGCCATTGATTCATTTCAACTCCCAATGTTGCTGATTGAGTATCTTAGTACAATCTATCTTTGGAACCCTGAAGCCTATATGGAGAACAGCTTTAAGGGGGAAAAAGGTCCTAGTCCCAAAGGAAAAACTGGGAAAATAAACACCAGGCATTTTCTGTCTTCAGATTCCTGGCAGCCACAATACCTGCAACTTGAGGTCTTGCATTCTCCTCCTAACTGGGAGAAGAGACTGAAGAGCCACTTCACACATAGTCTGCCACCCATAGAAAGTATTAACTGAAGATGAGCTTCACCTCAGAAGTCATGTTTTTCTAGCCCCAAACAGCTGTAGATTCACTGAGGGGCTTCCAGGATAGACTCCAAGTCCGCCAAGTCATTCTAGAGGCATCTTTAAAGATTCCAGCCATGCCCTGGGAATTTTGGCATCCCTCAGTAAAATCAACAAAGGACAAAGCTGTCTGATCAACTATCCAATATTCACTATGAGAGCTTTGGCTAAATCTTTGTTTTGCTGTGTTTTATGTGGCAACTGGTTCTGTCCCTTGAATCCTATTTTGTATTTTGTGGCTCTCTGAAAAGGAAGATGACTTCATTGTGTTTGGTGTACTCTGATTGCTGTGGACTCTTTCAGTTTAACCCTTGGTAAGTCTTACCCACTGTTCAAGAGTCCAGAGTGAGCTCAGACTATACCCAGAAAACCTGGAGCCAAGTCTGACAATCTTGCCAGGTTCATGGATACAGAGATTAAGCATTTGTCTCCCACTGTCATCCTTCCATAAAACTAGGTCTAACATGGGCAAACTGCCCTGGCCCCATGTCCATCCTGAGGTTGTTCATTCAGTTATCATTAGCATATTGTCTCTTCATCTCTAGTCTTCTTCTCTCCAAACAGAGTTATCCTTCTAGAATTGATGAGCAATATAGATTTCACTTAAAGTTTTAATGGGAACAATTAGATAGCTACATCTTAACTTACTTGGGAATATCTACACTAAATCTTTTACATATTGCTGTTCTTCAAGGTTTCCTTGAGTTCTTTGTCACTGACTTCTACATCTCCTCTTCCTCAGAAGTAGTATCTCCTTAATGTTCTGAACGTGCTGACTCCAGCCCCCTTCACCTTCTTAAACAGGCTGATATACTTTGTGGTCCACGTAGTGTTGTGAGAGCAGGGTTCCACTCTCAGATTTTTCCTTGCTCCCACGGTGACCTTGAGAAAGTCCTAGGCTCACAATGCTCGTTCTTTTCCTGTGCAACCAGATAAGAGCATCTCCAAGGCTCACAATGCTTCTAGATTTTGTATGATCTCTGCTGCCTCAGTCTCTGGATCATGAAAGAACCTTTCCTACATACATTTTCATGTGAAAGGGTAAATATGAATGTTCTGATGGGGGAAGAGGAGGTTTGCTAAATGGTTGTAAGTGAATGAGCTAACTATATGAAGAGACACGCATTATTAATAATGTTCAATACATCATAACCATCTCAGTAGAAAAATCCAGATGGCAAGGACACAGGTGACCAGAGCAATCACCACAGCTCACAGCATTTTTTTTTTATTTTTTAATGTTTTTAATTTTTGATTGAATATCTTACTTATTTACATTTCAAATGTTATTCCCTTTCCTGATTTTCCCTCTGGAAACCCCCTATTCCATCTTCTCTTTCCCTACTTCTATGAGGGTGCTCCCCCCCACCTACTCCTGCCTCCTTGCCCTGGCATTCCCCTACACTGGGGCACCGGGCCTTCCCAGAACCGAGGGCCTCTCCTCCCATTGATGTCCGACAAGGCCGTCCTCTTCTCCAAATGCAGCTGGAGTCATGGATCCTTTCATGTGTACTGCTTGGTTGGTGGTTTAGTTCCTGGGATGTCTGGGGAGTCTGGTTGGTTGATATTGTTGTTCTTCCTATGGACTGCAAACCCCTTCTGCTCCTTCAGTCCTTTCTCTGACTCCTCCACTGGGGACCCCGTTCTCAGCCCAATGGTTGGCTGCGAGTATCTGCCTCTGTATTGATCTTTCATAAGATTTTTCATTGTCATTGTCTTGAGAGAAAGCATGGTAAGAATTCTAAGAGACAACAAGAGTAGTGGCTAAGTCAGGTCTTGAAAACATAGCAGTGCAACCTCAGCTAGCTCACAGCATTTTTGCCAGTGAAAAGATTTTGTTTTGTTTTGGCTTGGTTTGGTTTGGTTTGGTTTTATACATTTGGCATCATTTGATCTTTGCAACCTTTCTTTGAGGTCCACAGAGGAGATGGTAATAGTCTTACATACACAGAAACAGAAAGATAAATGACTTGCTTGCAAGCACATTGCCAAAACAAGAGGAAGTGGGCTTTTGGTTCTAAGTCCTATACTTGTAAAAAAAAAAAAAAATTATCCCAGATATATAAGGAATTGGTCTGGTTCTAAGAGCCAGGCTTCTGCCTAAACTTAAGTAATTTTATAAATCATCCCTAGATTGGGTCCTTAAGGGACCATGATGGACCATTAAAACATATACATAGAGACAGGAAAAATATATACATATATATGCAAACATTTGTGCATGAATGCATAAGTGCACGTACATACACACACACACACACACACACACACACACACACACACACAAATCTCTAAATATCTCTAAACACAGAGAAAACATCAGCTTTCTCCAGATCACAAGACACGACCCTGCCCCCCTCATACATCCCCATCACAGATGAAATCAGTGACTGTGGTTTACCCAACACCATTTTTGGCATTTTGCACAGTTTCTTTCCTACTTCTAAATAAGAGTTATTGGGATAGCCAATCACAAAATTGCTCTCACACCCTGAAAATACTTCATCTAAATCTTGCTTGCTTAATGCCTGACCCCCACTCCCCAAATAGCCAGAACTGACCTTAGATCCCACAGCAAGTCCTTACTGCAGGTTTTGTTCCTATGCTAGTCTTTGTCTGTGACATGCTTTCTTGTCCCCTGCAATGGCTAACCCCTCCCCTCTGAAGGTATGTTCCATTGGTCCTCTCATAGCTATTTATTTTAAACAATGCTTAATTCAAATTTTCCTAAAAGGAAACAAACAAAAATCAATGTTAGAATCTAATTGGGTTCCTTGGGAAGATGTTGTCGACTTTACCTGCAAATCTTTCTAGACCAAAAGATAGACTCTATTTGATCAGAGTTAGATTCAAATAAGGATGACCTTGCCTCTGGCTACTTGGATGTTTTCCCGTAGACCAGCTTTTGGAAGTCACCTGAAATAAAATGTTAAGGAAGCCCCAGCTCAGATAGGCAAAGAAGACTCCTGTCAGGACTTTGGATACATTAACCAGTCTTGCTTTCTTGCTAAAGCTCTGGAGTTTTCTGATGCATTAATAAATTGAATCAGGCTGGAGAGGTGGCTCAATGGTTAAGAGCACTTGACTGTTCTTCCAGAGGTCTTAAATTCCATTCCCCGAAACCACATAGTGGCTCACTAACATCTGTCATGGGATCTGATGCCCAATCCTGGTGTGCATGAAGACAGAGCACTCATATACATAAAATGCATGAATAAAGAAATTGAATCTGTACGAGTCTCACTCCATCAGGATACAGGTGCAATGGGGTCAGGGCACTTACTTATGCACTGGTGTAGACATCCTGTATTCAGGAACAGCATTTCATGCCACACAGTAGACTCAACAGAGTTTTTTTTTTATTAAATTAATTCCTATTATAAGAGACTTAACAACTTGTAGGGGGACTAATTATAATATATTATAGCCATTTCTGCTTAGAAATTATCTGTCTACTAAAATCAATTTGTCTTCATGTCAAACATTAGGTCAGGGACATAAACAGATATATTTCAGCTGAACTCCCAAGAACCCTTTATGATATTTACAACTGACTGAAGGTGGTTAGTTCCCCTAAGAGATGATGATACTCTGAATCCCAACACTTTTGATCAAAAGCCCCCAAATGTTTGACACTAATTTGAGGCTAGCAGAGAGAAATTTCATTCAAGCATCACTCTTTGAGAAGAATAAGGTGACCTCTGCAACCACATCCCAGGACCTTGTGATTAAAAGCAATTGGCAAGATGAGGTGCAGTTAAGACACTAATTTCCATGGCTGACTTCTGAAAACCAATCCACTTAACATTAAAATCAGACACAATCCCCATGGAAAGCTTTTGTAGTGACATGCAACAAGGCTAATGTATTTCTCCTCTCTTTCTTTCTCTCTCTCTCTCTTTTAGGCCCGAAAGCTGTGGAAGCATATGGCAAAAGGTTTGAAGTAAAAACTGTCTCTGGAAAATTGCTCTTTTCTGCGGATGACAATGAAGTGGTCGTGGGAGCTGAGAGATTGAGAGTCTTAGGTGAGGGATTTTTAAACATGCAATTGACTAGATGATCCCATGCACAATTTCAAGGGAAAATAACTTGGTGCCATCCTTTGTATGCGTGTGACCTCCCCCAATGAAAACATTAAAATTCTAACCCTCTAGTATGACAATGCTTGGAGACTAGACCTTTATTAGAATATTTGTACCTGAAGTTGATTGGAGCTTTTATCAGTAATGTGAGGTCCCTTATAAGGAAAGGAAGAAGGTTCGTCATTTGATAGATACGCTTCCTCCTCCTCCTTCCTCTTCTCTTTTCCCCCTGTTCTTCTCACCTCCCCTCTCCTCTCCTCTTCTTTCCATTCTCTCTTCTCTCCTCCTCTTATCTCTTCCTCTTCTTCTCTCCTCTTTTCCCTCCCTCCTCCCCCTACATCTGTATCCCTCCACCTTTCTCTCCCTCCTCCCCTCCCTTCATCTGTGTCTCTCCTTCCTTCCCCCTCCTCCCCTCCCCTTTTCTTCTGTGTCCCATGCTCTTTCTCTTCCCTCACATATAGAACTGTAAGGAGAAGTTGCCAGTCTGTATGTAGAAGAGACCCTGCCTCAGAAACCAACCAGAATGACACCAGGTCTTAAATTTCTAGCTTCCAAAACTGTAGGTGGAGGGGGTGAGTGTAGTTTTAAGCCATATAATCTCTGGGATATTGCTCTAGGAGCTTAAACAAAAGCAAATTGTGTGTCATCGTGTAAATGAGGCCACTTTCTTAGTTCTTTTAAAGCAAGGTAGTTTAATTGGAATGGGCTCTAATTCCCCAAAGAGCTTTGCTCACACTATGAAGTCATTTGGGTTTGTGATTTAACCATTATCTTTGGCTTTCAATGTGTGCTCATGTAAGGAAATATTCATGTAAGACATACTTTTCTCACAAACCAGCAGGTTGCTTGATGCTTGATGAGGTGAGTTGCCAACCTGGTTGCAAATAAAAAATAATCCAAGAAGGGTTTTGTTTGTTTGTTTGTTTTGTTTTGTTTTTTTAAGTTTAGGCTTAAAGATATAACCATAGTTAACTGAATTGGAAGCTCTGGTATGTAAGTTTGAGAAGTCAATCTTCAATGTACTTACAATCCAGGAATGGTAACTCACATCACTGATCCTAGGACTCCCAAGGCAGGAGTACTGCTGTAAACTTGAAGCTACATAGTGAGCTCTAGGCCCTTCTGGGCTGTGGAGTAAGGCTCTGAATCGAAGAATAAAATAAAGAAAGTCAGAGAAGCAGTGTGTATGTGGGGGGGGGGGGGACAGAATAAAAGGAAAGAACTTTCTTTTTACTTTTTGTAAAGATTTAGTGTGTGTGTGTGTGTGTGTGTGTGTGTGCTGTCTGTGCCTGGTGTCCTTGGAGGTCAGAAAAGATCCTCTGATCCCCCAGAACTAGAGTTGTGCATTTTTGTAAGTTGTCATGTGGGTATTGGGAACTAAACATGGGCCCTCTGTAAGAGCAGCAATTGCAATTAATGGTTGAACCATCTCTCCATCCCCGTTTTTTAAAGGTAAAGCCGAACAAATTTCTGTGCCCCACCTGCTGAATTAATGAATTTGAGCGCACTACCAGTGTCTTCCAAGGTTGCCCAATGAAAAGGACCAATGTGGTGGTTTGAATTGTACTACTGGAACAGACCTAGCTTTTAATTGCTGGTGTTGCACACTGAGTTGTCTGGTTTGGGGCAGGTTACTGACATCATTGAACCATTCTTCTTTCTCTTCTCAACCAGGATAAGAATACCCACAACTTAAAATTGTAGAGTTAACAAAGAGCATGTTCCCGGCACTTCCCTCAGTTTCCTCTGCAAAATGGCACTCCATCGGTGGTGGCATGCCTTAGCTACTGTTGCTCTGGTTTTCCTTCTTTTCCCTAATCTTCACTGAAACACAGAAGTTCAAAGCTTGAGCTCTAAGATAACCCCACTATTATTTGTAGCCCATATCATTCCTACACTAGCTAAGGTATCTGACCTCTCAGTGCCTGTTTATTTATGAAACTGCTATCACTGAAGTGCCCTTTTCCCAGAGTGATGGAAAGGTTGAGCGAAGTAGTCTAGAGTGGTAAGTTGGCTAACATGCTAGGTGCTCATCCAGTACTAGCCAGTCCTGAGTTACTACTACAAGCTCTTTTATTATTATAAGTTAGCATTTGTTCTCTGTACTATTGTTTATTTGCCCTTTACATCTTCTTCCAGCTCCACCACTTGTGTGCTTATGCCTTTCATTCTGCCCTCAGTAAGACTCCTAAGTGTGCCTGTCTATTTCTCTCCTCTCCCCTCCCCTCCCCTCCCTTCCTCCTTTCTCCTCTCCCCTCCCTCTTTTCCTTTTTCTCCTCTCCTCTCCCCTCTTCTCCTCTCCTCTCCCCTCTTCTCCTCTCTTCTTTTCTCCTTCCTCTCCTCTCCCAATATCCCTCCATACCTCCATTTATACACACTCATTTATAAATTCCTTGCTAAACAACTTTTTGAACTCTATCCATGACTTTAGGCTTTTTCTTTATGTGGCTATCCCACTAGCCTCTCAAATATAGTAGGTTTTGCATGAGTATCATAAGATAAAATACTCCCTTACACATACACACACACACACACACACACACACACACACACACACACATTACTACATTACTACTCAACCTTAGTCTTTCTAGTCTAGTTGGGCCCCTGTCACTATGTCTTGTCAGAAGATATAAGTGGCCATCCTTAAGAGGCCAAGTGAGAGGGAGTGAGAACACAGGGCACACAGGTACTGAGGCAAAAGGCCAGCTCAGCTCCTAATCAGGCACTTACCTATAAAGTGACCCAACTGCTTTTTCTTTTGGGGGCTTCCTATAGAATGGGAACTCCCCACAGAATAGGTTTTTCAAGCAATCCTTTTCCACTGGCTGAAAATTAAAACAGAGTTCAAAATTACATAGCCCCAATACATATGATAGCTGAGAGACCAAGATTGCGTTGGAATATGAGTTAGGGATGAAAATAGATCAGACTCTGGAGTCTTATATATGAATAGTCTGATTATTTACACACCTGTGTCCTCTGTGACTGCAGGCAATGTCAAGTTAACACTATGAAGGTAAGCAGCAGGTTTAAGCCAGATAACAAATAGGGTCTCAAGTTACTCAAGTTCAGGTCTTGGGAAGTTTGAAGATGTGAGCACATTGAACTCTTTTTTAAAGCCTCCTGGATAGATAATCTTTTTTTAAAAAGCCTGTGAGCTATTTGTCTCTGGTCAGCACCACACAATGCACATTAGTATGTACATACTTTGAAATTAAATTATCATGCTTTGGCTTCCCAAAGTACAAGCTAGGATTGTGGTCATGCATGACCACACCTTGCTTCCTCCATCTCTTACTTTGATCTTTCTCTTTGTGAGATAGACACCATCTTCTAACCCATCTTGCAAGTGGCAGAATTGAGCTGATCCACGTGTGAGGGGAGCATAGGAGGACTAGGAGGGCCAGTTCCCCCAGCCTGCTGTTTTATCTACAGTGTACACCACTTTAAACCACAGTTCGTTATTAACTCCTTTCATTATTCATATTTTAAGATGAGGAAAACTGAGGCTGGAAAAGTATGGGAACTTGACAGAGAAAGTCTAAAGTTGTAGTCAGAAGATGCTCAACTTCTTGGCCATGGACATTGACCTCAGTGGTCTCCACCACAAGTGAATATTCCAAATGACATTCACGTTAATTGTAGGTTGGAACAAGGTTGGAGGAGTGGATCACAAACCTTCAGGCTCTGCTCTTAGTCAAGGGTATATTTCCAGCTCTGAAATAATTGGCCAGGGGAGGGACTGGAGGTATTTCATGCTATGATAGCCTTGTAGCCATGGATTTCTCTCTCCCTGGAAGTTCATTCGTACTTTGTGATTTATGTCACCATATTAAAACCCAGCCTTGCAAAGAAAATAAAATGATTCACAATAATGTGGCATATCCAGACACATTGGCTTAATCTTATCATCCAGAGCTCTGTAATGTTGCCATCCTTGAACTCACTGTCGTCTAGTTGCCTTGCCAAAAACTGGGCCATGGGATAGTTTCCAGTTCCTTCAAAGCAGACACTTGCTTTTGTTGGTAGTGATAGTTCATCTGAAGAACAATTGATAAGATCTGCCACTCTTCATCTTTAGGAGTATTTTCTTATTTCTGGGAAATTTAGAAAGGACACATCAAAACAAATTCAACTACTGTTAGCAGTGCTAAGGATTGGGAAATGACCACCCCACAAATTTCACATCAATCTCTTCAGTGGTAGGAACCCAGCCAGCATACTAGAGAGACGAGCTTCCTGTCAGCTGGGACTTTGCCATATGGTGTGGAATGAAATGATTAGGCAATTTCATTTTCAGCTTAATGAGAAGTTTGTCAGACAGCACAAGCTTTTGAAAGGTTTGGGTCTAAATGCGTACTTCATAGGAGCAGCTACCATAGCTGGCTTGGAATCTTTTCTCACCCTCTTAGGATCTGAGTGCCCTGTTCAAGGTGACTTTTCTCACTAAGCTTTAGTTTCTACTTGTTTAAAGCAAGAGATGGAAAGAGTCAGATGTGGTGCCTACTCATAATCATGACTTTTACTTGGGGAAAGAAAAGCAGGATGATTGCAAGTTCAAGGCCAGCCTGGGCTATATATGAACAGTAAGTTACAGTTCACCCTGGGCTACAATATGTGTGTGGGCTGAGAAGGCAGGGAAGTGTATGTAGAGAAGAGAGGGATGAATATGATAAGAAAGTTAAGTAAAAAGCCAATTTTTGCCTTTTCCTCTTTCTTTCTGTGGTGCTGAAGCTAGACCCTAGGACATCACACACACTGTGTAAGCACTTTACCACCTGTTTCTGTGCTTATAT
>JADRCD010194937.1:0-23495 GCA_019843815.1 Montemys delectorum | reverse complement strand
CACACACACACACACACACACACACACACAGACACACACACACACGGAGAGACAGACAGACAGTAGTCCTTCCCAAGGAAATCTAACCACTTAGCATATATCTAACTGACAAGTTCCACTGTACAGAGGAACAATCCCAGAGCTGACAGTATTTGAGCAGAACTTCACTAATGAAATGAGACTTCAGCTGAGCCGTTGAAAATGTTTCTCCAGAACCAAACAAACTTTTACGTTCTTAAGAGTCTTCCCTCGGCCGGACTTTAACAAAACCTGAAAAATACTCTTATATTTACAATTTAGATTTCTTTTCTTTGTTGCGTTAAAGCATTGGATTATCCCAACTAGTGTTTGTCTAACAAGCAGGGTTTCGATGTCTTGCTCCATCCCAACGTAGAACAAGGCATCATCCCTCGCGCCACTTGTCTCTAGTACAATCTGTTTCCTTTCACTCCTTCTAGGATTTCCACTCCAAGGACGCTGCTCATCAGGGTCAGGACAAGCCACATTTATTTACATTTGCTCATTCTGGGAACTAAATGTGTTTGCTCCTTTTTCTTTTTCCTCCTGAAACATCTGACAAAAAAAGTTGGTGTACCTACAGGTACACACTGTCCCAAGGCAGAAGAAATACAGGGAGACCCAGGAAGAGGAACCTGAGGCCACCTACACCTGCAGGTGAATGGGGTCACTACGGTGGCTCATCGATCACTCCAAACTAGAATTACCTTTGTCTGCTCACTGTCTGGGTCTTCGAGCCAAGCATACGGGTCACAAATTTTATGTCCATGATAATCCTGGACCTGCAAAAAGACAAAATGAGGCCTTAAGTAATTAGTACTCAAGTTCAATTAAAAATGTATATATTGTATATATGTGACAGAGAAATGGGAGAGGCCAGACAAAGGCTCACTGGCAACATGTCTGCCCAGATGACCCCATGAACCAAAGTTGGCAGGTTCTCAAAGGTGTCAAGCCACTCTTCATGAAAAGAATGCTTTAGCTTGGGAGTGAAGAAAGATGAAAGGTCAGGATGGGATTGTGTGGCACAGAACAAAGGCGGGCTGCTGGGCTAGAGAAACTCAAAACTGTGTCGCTGGGGTTTACACAGAAGGACGCGTCTGGAAGGGAGCCTCCCCGCACGTGCGCTGAGCCTGAGTGACGAAATCAACTCTCTACAGCACCACAGATGATCAGTTTTGCTTTCAAGTCAGAAGCTGGCCTACTCACCACAGCACATGCTTACACCACGGCCTCTTTTGTACGGCTCCAGAGATGGTCTTTTATCTCTAGCAAGGCAGTGCAAATGCCATCACCCACTTAGACCACCCTGACCCTTGAGGAAAGGAAACTGCTAGCAGAAATGACAACGGCTCAACCAAAGAGGCTGGTGTGGGCGGAGCCTCTGGAGCTCCCAACTAAGACGTATGCGAGAGTACTACAGAATCCTCAAAGACCGGGGAAGGGGTTGGGAGAAGAAAAAAACAGGCTTGCTCCTCCTCACCACTCTCTAAGATCATGCCTGTCACACAGTCTCTCCATGAGTAGGGTCAAGGTTAACCTAGTTAACTAAACCCCATTATCAGCTTCTCCAGTCTAGTCTGGGAGCAATACCAGCACTCTGGGTAAGACAGCACGTGCAGGGCTGTGGGAACGTTACCTCGGTCACAGATAGATCTCTAACCTGTGTCCTTGCTTTAACGCTGCCATAATAGCCGGAGGCTAGGGCTAGTCCTCAAGGAGGGCTAACTCTCCTGGAAAGGCAGCCTCAGTGTCCCCTGCCTATATCACCTGGCTGTCTGCATTCCTCCCTACCTGGAACCACCTGAGAGAAACAGAAGACATACGGAACAGGCTGGGTGAGCAGGAATGGAAGGACAGACCAGAGCAAGAGACCTAAAAACAGAGAAAGCCTGCACCTCGAGGGGTCTTCATAAAAGCCATTTGTCCACCTTGATCACTCAATTTTGACCGGCCGCCATTCCATCAAAGCATTTTAAGATCTTCTCTTCTCCAAGTCTTTCTCATTTGATACCTTGATATATAATAGGCTTATAATAAAAAACTTTCTCTTTTCTGTCAATACAGAAGTCACAGTTCTGAAGGCCCTCTCAGGCACTCTATCAGGCACAGGATTGAGTGACAGGCCTGCAGCCATCCACATTCAGAGGCTAGTCTGCAACCACACCAGCCAGGAAGCCTCGAGTCCAGGCTACTTTAAAAATGTCCCCAGAGCTTAACTTCTCACAAGGACAGAAGTTGACTGGATTGGCAGCTCCACAGCCAGGGGAAAGTATTGCTACGATGAGTGGTCCTTGAATATTCACGACTTTGCTACACAAAGGGTGGATTTATGTAAAAAGCTATTGATATTTCCATGTTACAGATTGCAAAACACAAATTCTCAGGTTAATAAGAACAAAGGTCAACGGATTTGTTTTGCACAGGCAGGAGACTGTGAGTTAACTTCATGCCACGGATATCACTCACATTAATTTATCCAACCCTTGCTGTGACATAAGAAAACTAAAGCCAAGCCGGGCAGTGGTGGTGCAAAGCCAGAAAGAGCTAAATAGCAATCAAAGTCTCGGGGAAGGGGGGGGGCAATAAGTGAGGCACAGCCCCACTGTAGCTGACCCCAACGTCATTCTATGTCCTTAGGTACAGACTTGACCAAGTATACCCCAGCAAGTACATGGTTGGGCTCAAACTCAGAACCCGGTTCATCACATCCCGGACTGACTCCAAATTGGTCCTTAATAGGATGTAAACAGCTCTGTCTTCCCAGATCTGTCAGTAATCTTAGTAATCTCGAAGACACTAATCAAGAAAAATTCGGATTTGATAGGAGGCTCCCACTGTCAATCCAAAGCCACAGTCCACAGTGCCCTCTTCCTAGTGTTCCCCCTTCCTTAGACTCCCCTTTAGCAGACTCTCATAGCTACACCCCTTGAGTAGTTACATACATGTGATTCATCATGACTAAAGTCTGGAAGGCACCCTTCGCCTCCCTGAGAGAGAGGCTGAGAGACACTGCTCCGCTTCCTGCTGTTCCCGAGACTGTTGGGATGGGGCTCAGACTGGCACACACCACAGCCAGGACCCATCAAGCCTGGAGCTGTGTCTCTTCCCAGCTGCCTCTGGCTTCACCATGGATTGCATGGTCATGAGGGTCTTCCTGCTATCCCAACAAGTCAGTTCAATTTTACAGCCATTCAGACTTGCACAACTGCGGCTTTATTTTTCATCTCAAGAGTCGAGGATGCCCATTCTCCCTTAGCCAGCCAACTCCAAGCTCCATTAGAAAATTATTTCCTCCTCCTGGTATAAAGAAATTAGCCCATCCTTTTCTGTGTTCTCTTTTATGAGGGACTGAGTGTCCTGGAGGCCTACATTTCCTGACCTCTTAGATACATAACAATGACACAGAATAGGTAATGGCATTACATGACATTTTCTGCCCATGAAGACACATGAGCTTCATGCTCAAACTCCATATTCAGTGAAAACATAAACATGGCTGAAAGATGGCCGCTGAGAGATGGAACTACAGAAATCTCCAGCATATGCTACAGGGGACCAAACCCACCATCCAAAAGCTACAATGGAGCCAACGTCTGACGTCAAGCCTACAACCTGGTAGTACAAACCCCACTATAGGAAAATGCCACCCATGTAGGTTATCAAGCCAAAATTAGTACTCCGTAAAGCCAGAGGCTAGACCTGGTGAGACTCCTTCGCCAAGGCCACAGGCTTAAGGGGTATCATGAGATCTTCAGTGAAAAGGAATGGGGTATAACTTCTAAACACTCCTTTCACAGATGTATGTAAACTTTTAGAAAACGTCATAAAATCCCTACTTAGCCCTTTCAGGAACTGTTAAATATTGATAAACTACAACACTGGTGTAGAATGGAGTAAGGAAAGATTAAGCAGGAGCCAACACTACCCTCACTCCATTCCCAGGTTCAAAAAAGAAAAGAAAAATCCTAAGACTATATTTATCGAAACCACAAAATGGTAGTTTTATATATATATACACACACACATACGAAATGCACATTATTGATAACATATATATGTATGTATATATATGCTAACCTGAAAACCAAAAGACACTCAAGACTCACAGTTTCACATCTTTGTACCTGGCCCACTGCAGGGCTAAGTTATCTAGATGACAAGTCTTCCATGAGTCAAGGCAAGGCCTGTCAGCCCTAAGAGTCCATGTGTAAAAGGAGGCCTCATACATGAACTCCTCACAGGTAAGAAATTTCCCCAATGTCACCCAGACAGTGAGGGCCGCCACCAAACAGCATTCAAGTTGTCTGGGGGTTAACCAGTCCTCTTGAAGGTGAATTAAATAAGCGAGCAGTTGAATGGACGGAACACCATGGTTACCAGATGGTCACTGGCTAATGCCTCAGAGACACTTGGAAGTTCACTTGAAAACGAGACGATCTTTAACACTTGAGCCTTTACCTCCATGTGTGAGGTGCTGAATTCAGAGCACATATTCTATCATGAACCAGATCAAAGTAGACACGAAAAAATAGAATGGCATTATACAAAAATATTTTTACTTTGATTCTATTTTAAGTAACCTGAGAAACCAGGTTGTGACTACAGGAATTAGGACCCTAATGTTTGGATTCAATCCACCTAAGTCCCAAACTACTTTACACACACACACACACACACACACACACTTACTTCTGAATTTCACTAACTGGGTCTGAAGTTACCTGCAGTTCACCTGCAGCTTAGGTAAACAGTTAACTCCCAGTGGGGAAAACTTTCCTTGCAAAAGTCCACCCCATCTTCACTTCCTTTCTTAAGCAAACTTGCCTGGCCTCAGCACCGTGTGGGCCCACTGCTCCTTCCCCAATACTCTGTCTCCTTATTTGCACCCCAGCAACCAACGCCAGGCACCCGATTTCCGGGACGGCACAGCCTCAAAGAGCAATGAATGAGCTCCAACTCTAAGGACTTGCACATTCCAAGTTCTCAAAGTTTGCTTTTGTTTTCAAATCTTACATCATTTCCCACGCACACACACCAGCATACACTTCGCGCCTCCACCATATTTAAGCCAGAAAGCTTCTCCTCTTAAAAACACAGGGGTCCGTTCTGGCTGCCCACTGGCCCCAGGCGCCCATGCCTGCCGGGGGAAGGGGGGGAAGGTGTCTGTCCGTCCTTGGGGCCGCGAGGCGTTGACCACCGGCGTGGGCACGTGGGCCGTGGCGGCACGCCGGCTTCAGGCTGGGAGGAGCCCCGTGACCCCCGGCAGCTCCGCAAACAAAGGCCGGGGAGCGGCGCGGGGCGCACGCGGGGGCTGCGGGAGGCGAGCTGCGGGCGGCGCGGGCCGGGTGGCGCGGGGAGAGCGGGATACTCACGGAGGTCTCGTCGCGGTACACGTCGGGGTACTGGAAGGACAGCATGGCCGGAGCCGGGCGCGGGCTGAAGAGGGGCAGTGCGAGCAAGGCTGGGCGCGGACTGCGGCGGAGGGCGGCGTGCCAGCGGGCGAACAGGCGGACAGCCGGCTGGCCGGCGTGCATGGGCGGACTCACGGTGGAGCTGTGCGCCAAGCAGGAAGACGCTGTCGGCGAGGCCGGGAGCCCCTCCCCGGCGGGCGGGCCCAAGCGCCGGCAAGAGGGAGCGGAGTCGCCGCGCGGGCGCCGGAGCGGGCGCACAGCTCCCTCTGCAGGAGCGCCAGCCGCGGCCGGGCGCACGGAGGAGCACGCTGGCGACGCCGCCGCCGCCGCCGCCGCCGCCGCCGCCGCCGCGCCACGCCGCTCGGCGACCGGCCTCCCGCAGCCCCGCGCTACCCCGCCTTCCCTCCCTCCCTTCGCGCTCGGGAAGGGAAACTTTGCCTCTTCCCTGACTTGGGCTGGCTTTCCCCAACCTGCCCGCCCGTCTGCCACTCTGGATGTGGTAGAAGAAATGCTTCGATCGTGAAGGAAGCTCACCTCCCTCCCTCCTTCTCTCCCTCCCTCCACCTTAACCCATGATGGACACGGGGAGCTCGACCTCCAGGCTGTGGAGGTTCTTTGGAGGTGTTGCCAAGACAATGGATGACCCCTTGTTGGAGATTTACCGACTGATGGGGAGCGAGGTGAGAGGACTGCTGGTTATCTAGGGTCCTTGTCTTACCCTATGGCTCCTCCCTTCTGCTTCAAGGTTTTGTTTTTGAGCAACACTGTTCCTGTGTTGGAAAGAGACAAGATAACCCGCCTTATCTCAAACCCGTGAAGATGGACTGACTACACTTCTCTACCCATGGGCTAACGATGGTTTGTGTTCTGGCCCCCTTTGTGGGCCATTCAGAAGAGGCTTTGTAGCCCCAGAACTCGGAGTGTGTAGTGTGTGTCTGCCTTCCTACCAGCTGTGGGAAAGGTGGGGCCATCTGTAAAAGTCTGCCTTGTAGGAGAATTCTCACTGTTGGTTTCTAACTGTCAAGGCTCCTGTGGCAGGCTGGCACTACTGAACCCAGACGCCAGGGGCTGCCTGGCCTTCTAGCTCCTGCCATCCCTGAGTGCCTCATAAAGATGATCCCAAGGACACTCGACTCAGAAAATCCGCACCTAACATTGACGCCTCATTAAACGTTGATTCGAAAACTGTTATTGTCCCAGTTTTACAGCTGAGATAAACTGGAAATCTCTTTTGCTCAGGATTTCACAAATAGTAGGGGTGGAGCATAAAAGGGAACCAGGATTCCGTCTCTGAGGCTAGCATTTCATTTCCACCTGTCCGATGTCTTCCCCCTCAGAAGGCATATAGAGATGCAGTCTGTAGTTTACAAGGGCATTGTCTTAGTCAGGGTTTCTAGTCCTGCACAAACACCATGACCAAGAAGCAGGTTGGGGAGGAAAGGGTTTATTTAGCTTACTTCCACATTGCTGTTGATCACCAGAGGAAGTCAGGACTGGAACTCAAGCAGGTCAGGAAGCAGGAGCTGACGCAGAGGCCATGGAGAGATGTTCCTTACTGGCTTGCTTCCCCTGGCTTGCTCAGCCTGCTCTCTTATAGAACCCAAGACTTTCAGCCCAGGGATGGTACCACCCACAAGAGGCCCCCCCCCCCCCCCCCCATCACTAATTGAGAAAATGCCCCACAGCTGGATCTCATAGGGGCACTTCCCCAACTGAAACTCCCTTCTCTGTGATAACTCCAGCCTGTGTGAAGTTGGCACCCAAAACCAGCCAGTACAAGCATATTTTAGCAAGAGATGCTGCGGACGGGCCAGTCTGGGCCTCCTTCAACCCACAGGGAAACAGGGTCCTAGTCAGGTTGACAAGGCGTTGGCGAAGAAATGACAGACAGACACGACACAAGGAAGTGCAGAATCTGAATGTAAATTTCAAATATGGCGTCAGGTTTTTATAGTCAATACAAAAGGGAGAGAAAGGTTGGGTGTCAAGTCACATCAGTCAAGGTACATAAAGGTCGGTGGGAGCACAATGGGTCTACAGCAAAGTATATATACATGTAAATTGGCAGGAACTAAGCAGAGGTTGCAATCTGAAACAAAGTCAGCTTTGACTAAGGTTATCTTGATCTTAGAAGCCAGGTACAAATAGTTTCCATTCAGTCTACTGTATAGGCTACAGCTGGCCGGGCCTTAGTAAACCCCCCAAATATGCTAATTTTCTGGGCTAGCAGAGGTATGCCCCAGGGAACCTATTCTTGCTAACTTTACCCAAAACAAAACAATAATCTAGTTCCTAGGAATGATTCAGCTGCAAATCTAATGTGGTCTGCCCTACATGGACTGAGATGAGGATTTTAGTTAAATTTGCCCTGGGATTATCAACCACCATTCAGCAGAACTACAACGCTCTACCCTCTTCATCATCTCCCTAACAATGCCAGAGGCAATTAGTCTGAATGGGTAACATTCTTTACAAAATTTCAGGCGAAGGTTTGGCTCAGCAAAGATTAGGGTGTTGGGACATCAGTGAGTGCCAGTCAGAAGGCAACTTCCAGTTTTATTTAGTTATAAATGAATCATATCTTGAAGGGCAGCGAGCACTGGAGTTCGCAAGGACATGTCTGGGCTACCTCTGAGTTAGGGAATGCCAAGGGAACGCTGCAGGAGACTGGCTTCCATGAAGCTTTTTGCCTCATAAACTGCTGTCATGCAAAGTATGTGTGGCAAAGAGAAACTTGAGTTTGATGACTTAACACTAGAAAGACTGCAAAGTGCAGCAGCAGATTATTATTATAATTATTATAGTATCATTAATTATCCTTATTGCTGTGATATCCTTTGCTCTTTGACAAAAAAAAAAAAAAACCCAAACATGGGGAGGAAAGGATTTGTTTCTGCTTACAGGTTACACCCTGACAAGCTATTACTTCCCACCCTGGGCTAGGCCTTTCTATATAAAATAGCAGTCAAGAAAATGCCCCTGCAGACATGCCCAAGGCCAATCTGCTAGAGGCAACTCTTCCATTATTCCTTCTCCCCAGGTATGTTGAGCTGATAAATCATGACAATACCCAGGGAGGAATGCAGCCTCGGATATCATTCACTTTCTTTCCTTTTAGTTGATCCTGTGTCCGGCTCCTTGGGCCTTGACAGCTGAAAACATGTACTCCCTGATTGTATACCCTTCATGTTTTCCAAGTTGTAGATCTGTGCTGTCCCTTTAATCCCATAACAAAATCCATTTAACAGATACAGAAAATCTCAGCCACCTTTGTAAGACTCTGGCAAGCCTTAATTACTGGGGACCCTCTGAGTGAGCCAAGAATCGATGCAAAAGCAAGAGGAATTTATTGTTCCAGCATGCTGGGGTCATCCTAGCCCAAAGGAATGGCAGTGACCTCAGGCAGCCCTTTTGGCATTTTTATACAGCTTTCAGGGGTAGAAGAGAGCATCAGCTACTAGGCACAATGTGATTGGCAGAGCAGCATGACTTTTAACTGATTGGTCCTTAGGGAATGAGGCAGCAAGGGCTTTCTTTATCTGTGGGGCTAATAGTCCTTCTGCCCTGAGGAATGTGTCTATGTGCTCTGGGCTTCCCTCA
Source organism: Montemys delectorum (assembly GCA_019843815.1). NCBI lineage: Eukaryota > Metazoa > Chordata > Mammalia > Rodentia > Muridae > Montemys > Montemys delectorum. The sequence goes on along the minus strand of JADRCD010194937.1, from coordinate 14,463 downwards.
CCTGCAGGTTGGTCTCCCCTGTGGTCTGAGGAATGTAATTAGCCTCTCCCTTCCAGAGGGGAGGGGCACCTATGTCTTCATGAGGGGTCTCTTTCTCTTTCTCTTTCTCTTTCAGGAGGGGAGGGGTCTGGTGGAATTTTCCAAAGTTCCTGAGCTGATCTCTTCATTCCCTCCTTTTCTTTGTGCATGCTTCAATCCTGAAGCTATTGCTGGTATTCTGATAGCTCATACTCCTGGTATTCTGTATCTAGTTCTTTATATCTCTGCTTCAAGATGATTAGCTGTACTGTACCTATGTGTTCCCTAACAACAGTGACCAAGCGGTTCAAAATGTAGGGGCCAAAAAGTCAGTAGTGAAAACAAGATGATTAAGGGACCCAATAGGGAAGAGATCAGGGTGGTGAACCAAGGAGAATTGTTAAACCAGGATTCAAACCAACCTTGGGCTTGCTCTCTTTCTCCTGCTTGGGCTAGCCCATCTCTCATCTTGACCACTGATGAGAGATAACCCCAGAACAGTCTATGTAAAAGTGACACTCCTCAGCTAAGGCAGCGCGCAGCCCTCCTGTTCTGCAGAACTACTTCTGATAATGAATGATGATAATGATAATGACAATGATTCTTGAAGGTGACTGATGGAAGTTTCTATTCTCTCTACATATAAATCAATGGCTGCCCTCAGACTTTCATAATCTTTTCCTTGTAAGACCAAAGTGGAGGAGGTCTTAGTGGCTGTCCCAGCCACCCCCACCCCCCAACGCCAACAGAAGGGAGACAGTGGGTGCTGTAACAAGTTTGGTGGACAGGCACATGAGGATGGGAGAAGGAACCAGAATCCAAAGGTACTACCAGACAGGTCATGATCAAGGTCGAGTGATCTTGAGCTTGAGCAGATGTCCATCTTCTGTACCATCCAGCCGAGGTTCAGCACCAGGAATGATCCCTTCCACGGGGGGAGGGGGGTTTAGGCGTGTGTGGGAGGGGGGTGTTCCAGTGATTGTTCCCAATGCCTCCTTACATAGATCCAGTCACTAATCTGGAAGCAGTGAAGGGGTCTCTGGATTTCCTGGAGCATTTAAAGCAGTCAGTTTGGTCTGAATCTCATGTTGTATTGACTGAAGGGCTTGGAGCCTCAAGAAGAGGTTCCTATCAGTGAGTTGGGATACCTCCAGGGAGGGCCCAGCAGACACCAAGGGAGTTGAGGTACCAAACAGGGGTCAGGTTAAAATGGTAGGAGGTGTTCCAGGCTCAGAACAGAGCCAGAGGGAGGAGCACCACCCAGTCCGAGCCAGTCTCCAAGGTCAATTTAGTCAAGGTCTCTTTTAAGATTCTATTTATTCTCTCTACCTACCCTGAGCTCTGGGGACTGTGTGCACAATGGAGCTTCCAATTAGTCCACAGTGACTCTGTCAATCCCTGATTTACCTTAGAAACAAAAGCAGGACCATTATCCAATCCAATTACCTTGGGCACTCTGAACCTCGGGAAAATTTCCTGTAATATCTCTTAGCTACCATGGTAGCTGTTTCCTGCTTGGTGGGGAAAGCCTCAACTCATCCAGAGAAAGTATCCGCAAACACTAGAAGGTATTTGTAACCATATTTTCCTGGCTTAACTTCTGTAAAATCGACCTACCAATATACTCTAGGCCGTTCTTCCTTAGGCCTTTTGCCCTGTTTACACTTGGCCACATAAGCATTCACCTGCTGACACACCTTATGCTGTTCCACTATCTCTTTGGCCCAGAACCTGAGGTCTCTTATATATACTTTAGGTCCCTTAACTGCTTGGACAAGCTTTTTATCTCCTAAATGAGTCCGTCTGTGCATTTGGCCTAGTAAGTCTTTTGCTTTCTTTCTGGGAAGTATGGTTTTTCCTTTTTGTATACACCATTGTCCTTCCTTCTCTAGGTAATAGTTGGTAGGGTGGCTAGAGATCTGAGTCCTCTCCAGTATATTTTAAGTGAGGCCATCCCTTAGTCCAGTCCCATTTCCCAGCTGGTGTCTCTTACAGGCCCATAACCAGGATAGGCTCCTGCATAGCCACTTCTCGAGCCACTTGATCTGCCTGGTTATTGCCCAGGGACACTGAGTCTCTTTCCTTCTGATGTCCTGGGCAATGAATAATACAGTTGCCCTTCATCAGGGCATCCAAGAGATCCAAGATTTCCTACTTGTTGATTTCTTTTCCCTCTGATATGACAGTCCTCTCTCATGGACATGGACTGTGGCAAAGGCATACCTGCGATCTGTGTAGATGTTGATCTTTTTGCCTGTCCCCAGGTCCAAGGCTTTGGTCAGAGCTATCAGCTCTGCCTTTTGGGCTGATGTTCCCAGAGGATTCGGATCCACCCAGACCACCTGGCGCCTGTCCACAACGGCGGCCCCTGCCTTGTGTTGTCCCTCCACCAGGTAGCTGCTGCCATCAGAGAACCAGGTCTCCTCGGCTTCAGGTAGTGACTGACCTGACAGGTCCTTTCGCCATCCCTGGTCCTTAGCTAGAATCTGCTGGCAATCATGAGCTTGCAGGTCAAGGTCATAGTCAGATAACAGAGTGGTTGGGTTGAGGGCCACTGGTCACCCAATCTGAATTTAGCAACAGAGTCATGAAGATGTTGGTCAGCCATCAATGCAAGGGCTGGCGAACAACACTCTCCAAGGCATGGGGAGCTGTGACAGTCAGGTTCTGCCCCAGAGTCAATTTATCAGCATCTTTAACTATCACCTCCACCGCCATGATTATCTGTAGACAAGCAGGCTACCCAGCAGCAACAGGGTCTAATTTCTTTGACAGATAGGCAACTGGTCGCTCCCAGGGGCCCAGCTGCTGAATGAGCACCCCCTTGGCTATCTCCCTGTTCTCAGCCACATAAAGGTGGAAAGGTCTACTGGCATCAGGCAGTCCTAGAGCAGGGACCTTGAGCAGAGCCTGCTTAATCGTGTCAAAAGGCTGTTGCTCTTCTTCCTTCCAATGGAAGGGCTGTCAGTTTTTAGTCAGGAGGTAGATGGGTGGGGGGTGGGGGGCAGCCAATTCATCAAACCCTGGGACCCATAGCCAGCAGAACCCAGCTGTGCCCAGGAATTCTCATAACTGCTTGGGGTTCTGCCGAGGAGGGATATGCAGGATGGTCTCCTTTCGAGTGTTGGAGAGCCAATGCTGGCCATTTTTCAGCAGGCAGCCCAAATAACTTACTTTTCTGTGGCAGATTTGGGCCTCCTATATTCCAATCCTCCCAGCTCCTTCAAGAGGCGTTTGGTTCCCTCTAGACAGTCTTGGGTCCCAGGTTTCTTCACAGGCAGGAGGGGAGTATCCCAAGCTGATTGGAATTTCTGCAGAATCCCTTGTTCTAGGAACCTGATAATGTGGGGCCTTGATTCCATCCCAGGCCTCCCTCGACATTGGATATTGGCTCACAGACACTGAAAAGGCTTGAACTCTGAGTTCCACATGGATAGGAGGCTGGTAGCGCTTTCCATCTCTGCCATCTCAGCCCAGGCCTGGGGAAAGGTCTCAAGCCACCAGTCTAGGTCCTGGGGTGCCCCGTCCAAGGTCTCAAACAACTTGTACTCATCTTCCAGCCTGAGAGTCAGAACTTGGAATGGCTCTCCCTGGGGGTCTTTAACTTGGGGATCCACTGGGAAGAAGAAGATCTGGGCTCCCATTTTGGTGAGCAGCTCCCAGCCAAAGAGGGGGTAAGAACAGTCTGGGATAACCATGAAAGACTGGGATACCCGGCCCCACACAAATCAACTGATCTTTGGGTAGTCCATGAATATTGTTTGGTCCAAGAGGCACCTTGTACTCATGTTTTTTAGACATGGGGCCATCTGTTTGGAGAAGCACTGAATGTTGCACTCCGGTGTCTACCAGAAACTAAGTAGTAGTTTCTTTAGAGTTACCCTGGGTTTTAGGAGGGATTCAAAACCCCATCCCCCACCCTCCAATTGCTTTCTTCACACAGGGTTAACACCTTCTAGATCTGGGGGCGCTTTCCCCAAGGCCTGGGATTTCCCACCCCCAGCTTCCTTTGTTAGGGCACTCTTGGGCCCAGTGGCCTCTCTCCCTGCAGTATGTATACTGGTCCTTTTCAAGGGGTATTCTGTCTCTCTTCTCTGCTTTCCCTAACTGCTGTAGCCAGGACTCTCTGTAGATTCCTTCCCTGTCACTTTTCTTTCTTTCTCTGCTCCTTTTCCTCCTCTGTCTCCCTGTTATGGTAGACTTTTTCAGCAACCCGTACTAAAACCCTCAATGACTTATCCTGTAGTCCCTCTAGCCTCTGAAGCTTTTTCCTGATGTCTCTATTAGCCTGGTCTATAAAGGCTGTAGTCACAGTAGCTTTGTGCTCCTGGGGTCATAGGGTGTATATTGGTGGAATGCCTTCAGGAGCCACTCTAGAAAGACTGTGGTTGACTCATCTGGTCCCTGCTTAACCTCACATACCTTGGTCAAATTTGTGAGTCATTGTGTGGCCTTCTTGAGACCTGCCAATGGAGTCTGGTGGTAGACCTCCAGGTGCCCCTTACCTTATACCATATTCAAGTCCCAGTCAGGTCTAGTCAGGGAAACCCCGCTGTCTACGACAGCCTGGTCAATTGATGGTGCCCACATGTCTGAGGGGGAATTCTTTTTGTTGTTGTTGTTGTTGTTTGTTTATTTGTTTGTTTTTGTTTTTTGAGACAGGGTTTCTCTGTATAGCCCTGGCTGTCCTGGAACTTACTCTGTAGACCAGGCTGGCCTCGAACTCAGAAATACACCTGCCTCTGCCTCCCAAGTGCTGGGATTAAAGGCGCATGCAACCACTGCCTGGCTCTGAGGGGGAATTCTTTCTCAATCCCTGCATTATCCTCTCTCGCTCTTCAGTCGTGAAGAGCACTCCCATGCGTTGTTGGATCTCGTCCTAGGTGGGCTGATGAGTAAATAAAACAGTCTCAGAGATTAATCAGCCCCTTGGAAGGGGAGGGGGAAGTGTTGGGCCTTCCAGTAACACAAGTCAGCCAAAGAGAAGGGCCAATATTGCACAGCCTGATTGCCCTTTTCTAGAGGCCCATATGCCCTCAGTGAGAGAGTCATTGTGGTATCGGGGGAGGTGGCTCTCAGACTTTGGTCCCCATGGCAGGACCAGGAAGTTGGAGGTCTCCTCCGCTCTTTCCTCCAGTAAAAGTGATACAATGTCTCTGGTCCCATATGGGCTGAGGATCCTGGAGCTGGTGCTGGTGGGACCATGGGGACAAGGTTAGGGGGATATGGAGGAGGAGGGTGTATTAGTCAGGGTTTCTATTCCTGCACAAACATCATGACCATGAAGCAAGTTGGGGAGGAAAGGGTTTATTTGGCTTACTTCCACATTGCTGTTTATCACAAGGAAGTCAGGACTGGAACTCAAGCAGGTCTGGAAGCAGGAGCTGATGCAGAGGCCATGGAGGGTGTTCCTTACTGGCTTGCTTCCTCCTGGCTTGCTCAGCCTGCTCTCTTATAGAACCCAAGACTTCCAGCCCAGAGATGGCACCACCCACAAGGAGCCCTACCCCCCTTGATCACTAATTGAGAAAATGCCCCACAGCTGGATCTCATGGAGGCACTTCCCCAACTGAAGCTCCCTTCTCTGTGATAACTCCAGCCTATGTCAAGTTGACACACAAAACCAGCCAGTACAGAGGGGCTTGGAGCAACAGGTCTTCTGTTGAAGGGTCTTGGAGGATTGACTTCTTCTCAGGTCTGGAGCCCTCCTCCCGTGTTTCCTTTTATCTGATGGCCAGAAATTGTAAGGTGGGTCTTAGGGAAAGAAAGGCTTTTATCCATGGGGGAGGGGGACGGTCCTCCACTAGATTCTTCCACGTAACTGTATAGGGCACTTAGTCTGGGTGCCCAAGGGATCCTGGCCTAAAGACTATCTCCTCTACTGCTTTGATCACCTGTAAGTCGAAGGTCCCTACAGGTGGCCACCCTACTCCAAAAGTGGGCCGTTCGAAGGAACAGAGAGTAACTAACTTGCTCTTCTCCTCTCTTCCTAACTTCCCTCCAGTGGTTAACTAGGATGTTTAATGAGGTAGATTCAGTCTGTCCAATGTCCAAAGATGTCAGTCCAAGTCCAAGAACACAGAACGAGATAAACAACATCAACAAACACAGAGAAAGACAATCAACACACATTTCGATGCTTCCATGGGAACAGTTACAGACAGTTCATCCCTTCCAGGGGCGCAGAACAGAGTTGCTTGGCCGGCTCAGAGACAAACCAGATGTTCCTGTCAGTACAGCAAGGTTCCTGCCAATACTGTCTTGCTGTTTCCAGAAGGAGCAGAGCCCTCCCAGATCCCTCCGGGGTCTCTGGAGCATCCCCCAGAGTCCACTCGATCATGGTGTTAAAGCACATCTGCCTGCCGCACTTGACCACACCAGACACAGTAGGCTCTCTGAGTTCCCCAACGCTTACAAGCAAACCAAAAGTTCAAACAGACTTACAGATTCAGACTTCGACAAACAGCAAGACAAACAAGAAAGAACCCTTGGGCAGCCCAGTCGGCCAGTTTTTATATAGTTTTCAGGGGTAGAATAGAGCAACGGCCAGTAGGTATAATGCGATTGGCAGAACAGTGTGACTTTTAAACTGATGGGTCTTTAGGGAATGAGGTAGCAAGGGCTTTTCTTATCTGTAGGGGCCAATGGTTCATCCTGTCCATCCCTACTGTGTTCTGAGGAATGTAATTAGGGGAGGAGTGCCTATGTGCGTGCTCTATGACCTTTCTCTTGGTGGGGGGGGGGGGTCTGATGGAATTCTCCAAAGTTTCTGAGCTGACCTCTTCACCTTAAGCTCCTCAGTCACCCACCACTAAGACAGAACCAAGGTTCGCATTCTTCAGTTGGTCCTAAAGTCCACCTTGCCTGTTAGCAATGAAGTATTTGAACTGTCTTAGAAATGGAGGTGATATCTCCAGAATAAACACCACAGTATTACTAAGGGGATGGGAACATGGAAAGGACCTCCGAGACAGCCTTCAGCAGCATCTTTTTTGTAGCACGGCTTTGAACTTTGTCCCTAAGAGGCAGGCTACTGGTTTGCTGCTCAGCACCATCTCAAGCTGCTTGTCAAAGTGTTCCTCCCACCCACACATGGTTGAGGGACGTTTTTTTGTGCCTTGTGTACTCACACGCTGATTTCTGCACCTAGAGATCTAGCTGCGGCAGGACTTTCCATTGGGAAGAACCTCCTGTCTCAGTGTTTTGTAAAACATTGTCCCCCACCATCTTCTGATTGGTTAAAGAGCTGCACAGGAGAGGAAAAGGTGGGACTTCTAAACCCAGAGAGAGGTGGGTCTCAGGTGGGACCCAGGCAGATGCCATGGGGACAATGAAAGAGATGCCGAGCAAGATGGCAGGAAATAGGCCACATGGCTGGGGAATAGGGCATAGTCATAACCTGACTATAGCTCAGAATCTGCCCAGCTTAGTACCTGAAGCTTATTAATAAATATAAAGGTCTCTTTGTCTTTCAAAGTAAGGTCAGGCACAGAAAAGCCCATACTTAACATGTTGTACTCCATGAGAGAGGATTGAGGGTGGGGGAGGCAACGAAATCCATCCCACCACTTACTACACTCCCTGTGTATTCACCTGAAACGGGGGGGGGGGAGGTATGTTTTTATTCTCTTGGGCTTATAATTGTCAAAGGAAAATACATCTTTCTGGTTCTCACGGGAGTGCTGTCCTGTTAGTATCCCTTAGAAATGATGCTTTAGGTACCATTTGTATCATCTACCCTCTAATTTGACCCCAGTTTCCAGGTAGGAAGTTAACCTACTCGCTGTTTGAAATGCAGTCCTTTCAGGCTACCTTCCTGCAAAAATGTATATGAGATACTTCCCAGTATGGCTGCTATTGAAAATCCACAGGTGTCTCTGTGTATCTAATTCTGCAAGTTATTGGGAAATGGCAAGGGCTCAAGAAAGAGAAAGACCCTCTCTTTACCACTAATGGGTAAATCCCTCACTCTCTTTTTATATACAGGTCCATATTTTTATAGATAGATCTAAAACAACTTTGAGACTTTATAAAATTATGAATGATAATTTAGGGCTGGAGAGATGGCTCAGCGGTTCAGAGCTCTGACTGCTCTTCCAGAAGTCCTGAGTTCAATTCCCAGCAACCACATGGTGGCTCACAGCCATCTATAATGGGATCTGATGTCCTTTTCTGGTGTATCTGAAGAAAGTGACAGTGTACTCATATACATAAAATAAATAATTCTAAAATAGCATATTCTAAGCGAGAGCTATATGTGAATTTGCAGGATAGAGGATCCTCATAGCTGACTCAGAACAAAATGAATCTCCCTGGAATGCTGTGCATATGTCATGGAGAAATGGAGGTGATCATCTATCCAATGAAGGGATGTTTATAGTTTTCTCTGTTTTTAGACCTTTCATGGACACTTTCAGATGCCAAGTGAATGCTTATAGTCCCTAGTCTGACCGTTCGACAAACTGGGAACTTCTGAGGCAGCCTCAGTTGTCTTTGAGGGATATGAATAGTATGTGAACATCTAGGTCCACACCTTGTTCTACTCGTAGCACAGGGTTGAATTCAATCCAGATAACAAATATGGGCAGAGGAAGCAGATCTGGAGCTGTATGGTATTTCTTCTGAAGTTCCGAAAGTGTTCACACATTGGAAAAGAAGAGTCTGTCCCTTATTGTCATTAGGAGAGAATTCAGGTATAATTCCACATATAAAACGAATTTGGCTTTGGTTAGGCTAGAACCTCTGCTCCCCCTGCACATGATGGGAACCTGACTGCCCAGCTGTGCCCCTCAGAGGAAACTCCCCCACTCTGCCTGCACAGGGACTGAGGTTTTGACCATGTATGGACACAATCCCAGCGCATAGCAGACATGTCATCGCTTCTCACGTAAGCTCTACATAAACGTCTTGCTTTAGCCCAGATATGCAACTCCATCGATCCCCTCCCGTGAGATCAGCAAACCCATCTGGAGCTGCCTCCTAATACACTTGCCTTTATCTACTTTTAATCTGGTCTAATGTGGCCTAACTCTGCATCACCAAGGGAAAGAGAGCCATTCGGGTTTATCTGTAGAAAACAACGATATCTGTTTATCTGCTATTTAAAATTAAGATCTGAGAACTTACGACAAAGAAAAGTGTCAGTTCAAAATTACTGACTACAAAATTAGAAACCCAGGAGAACAGGGAGGAACAGTAGAAGAAAGAAAATGGTGTAAGAAAGCTGTAAGAGGCCATCACTGGTTTCCCAATGCCAGGAAAGGCTAACAGAAGCACACACATGCACACCACATAGGAACACATGCAGAAAGACAAAGCCAGGCATACTTGGCTAAATGGTTCACCCGTATTCACTCAAGAGAGATTGCCCTGTAACCGACTGCATCAGAGTTGTCTGTGACCACTGTGACCAAGGGCCAGCCATCTTGGAAGAAAAGCCTCCAAACGCTTGTAGAAAAACCTAGATTAAGTTGACTATAACGTAACTCAATTAACAATCAAGCAAGGGATTTCTGCTGCCTTTGGACTTGTAATCATTCAGCAACATTTTCACACTTCTGGCCTCTGTACTGCAGGGAGCTCCAAGCCTGGAAATTACCTTTCCTTTTTTTTTTTTTTTTTTTTTTAAGATTTATTTATTCATTATATGTAAGTACACTGTAGCTGTCTTCAGACACCTAGAAGAGGGCATCAGATCTCATTGTGGATGGTTGTGAGCCACCATGTGGTTGCTGGGATTTGAACTCATGACCACCTGAAGAGCAGTCAGTGCTCTTAACTGTTGAGCCATCTCTCCAGCCCGAAATTACCTTTCCTAAGTCCTCCAGTCAGCTTGTTTCTGGCCAGATTCTATGAAAAAAAGAAAGTAGATTAGGCGAGGAGGAAAGGGGATCCTTCCTTCTTGCAGCTTAGCTCTGCTGAGGGCAGAAACTCACAAATCACTACAGTCCAGGTGGGTCAGTCAGGTCTTGTCTGTTGGGGAGTGGGGGGGAGGCGAAGATGTCCCATCAGCATCTGCAGCTGACTGAGCGATTTCAAAGGGACGGAAGGGATGGAAGGTTGCCAGGCTCTTGCAGAATGTTAGAGTGTAGGCAGCAGCCGTAGCAAATGGATTCTACTCAGTTCTGTTTGAAATCTCTCGCATAGCTCCAATTTGTCTTCCTTGACGCGCCCTTTACTATAAATATAAGAAATAAGAAATGATAAAAAGCATCTTTAGGCTGTCTGAGGATCTTATATATAAGAAAAATAAAACATAGAGCATGAATGGCAAGATAATAAATATTTCAAGGGAGAAAAACAAACAAGCAAACAAACAAACAAACACCCAGTAAGTTACAAGGAAGCACAAAAATGACCAGCTGGATTGGGAAACAAAAATCAAAGGTATTTTGTTCGTTTGGGTTTTTTTTGCTTTAAGTTTTATTGCATTATGATGAGAACAGATACATAATTTTAATTTATTTGAATTTGTTAACATTTAAAAACATATTTTAAGTAAATAGAATTACATCACATTCTTCTTTCCCTTTTGTACTCCACCTCCTCCCTGAGACTGCACCTTCAATACCTGCCATACCTTTCTTATTTTATCATATATTTTTTAAAATTTATGAAATATTGTAACAGTAAAAATGAGTATTATAAAAGTTGTTTGATATAAAATAACAATCAATTGAACAGTCTTATGTAGGTGCTTGTCTTCAGCAATACTGAAAATACATACATTTTTATCAATATAAATTTTAAGTAACTCCAAACATATTAACTGTATGATACTTTAAAATAATATATCACTATTAGTTTTTTTAATGAAGATAAAGTCTTTTTGTTTGTTTGTTTGCTTGTTTTGTTTATTTTGTTTTTAGTAGAACTTAACATCTTGTCTCTCACTGTGGTACAAACCCAAAATAAGAACAATTTTTAGACATTGGATTTCATTGTAATAAGGTTGCACTTTGCCGGGTGGTGGTGGCGCATGCCTTTAATCCAGCACTTGGGAGACAGAGGTAGGTGGATTTCTGAGTTCGAGGCCAGCCTGGTCTACAGAGTGAGTTCCACAACAGCCAGGCTACACAGAGAAACCCTGTCTCAAAAAAAACAAAACAAAACAAAAAAAAGGTTGTACTTCAATGACCCTCACATTACCAAAGAATTTTACCTCCATAGTAGCTAATTTAAGAGTTGACAGTTCTGCTGTGCCAAGGAATGAATTATAGGCATGATTTTTTGATACAGACTTCCTGCGTTGGTCAAAGCTATTTGACTTGAGTGATTGTCTTCATTCTCAGCCCACAGAGAACAGGTTACATTCATTTAAGAAATAGCATGTGTATTAAGATGGTATATCCATAAAGTCATTCACCAACTGTTTCAATGAACAATGGTTTTGCTTGGAGGGTGGCACAGACATTAGGTGAGGGTAAGAATCTGGTTCATTGGCTGTGATGGTTTTGAAAAATATTCATCTCAGAGAAAGAGTAACTTATAAAATCCTCTTCTTCAAAATTGATACAATAATTATAAATATCAAGCATTCAGTCTCACTCTTTGTTGTTCTCTTATAAGCCACCTCCCAGACAGATCGGAAGGAACCTGTGCCACTGGACTGGCAGAGTTCCTGTGTGCCTGGGTCCCCCTGGTCCCAGTTACTCCTGGTGTTGGGACAGATGTTGTGTCCTCCTCACCTCTGATCCTATGATCCTGGGCGTGTTAGAGGACCTGGAGCGGAGCTTCCTCTGGGTGTTGTGGGACTAGCAGTGGAGTTTGCACCCTCCCCCCCCCCAAATTTTAGAAATGAAAAACAAATTGTTAAAGTAAAAAGTTACGGATAAGTTTAATATGTAACTAGAAGTTAAAAAGAGAATTTATAAACTGGGAGCGAACTCTATACAACACAGGAAAGACAAGGAAGCAAGGGGTGGAAGGAAAAGGAGCCATGAAATCTAAAAGTTAAGGCAGCTACTAAGTATCTCTGCAGTTTAAGGGGAAACGTGGCCTTACAGGAGACATGAACAGGCAGGGCAGGTGCTGGGACAAGTATTTGATCCCAGAAGAATTCCTCTTCAGCTGTGATAAACAACCCAGTGGGAAAGCAGAGACAAGTTAGAAACACGCAACCGTGTAAGTGGAAGCAGGCAGCACACACTCAGAGATGAACAACCACACTAAGATGGTGGAGGGTTGGGCATGGTGGGCAAGTCTTTAGCTCAAGCCCTTAGGGGGCAGAGGCAAACCAGCCTGGTCTACATCTTGAGTTCTGTGCCAGCCAGGGCTACCTGGGGACTTTAGGGAAAGGTGGGAGTTTGGAGGGGGTGGGGGTAGGAGAGAACTGAGAAATCAGAAATCACTGTCACAATGGAGTTTATTTTCTACCTATTCAGGCGTTAATCCTGAGACTGATTCATGGAGAAGACCCAATTCTTCCATTGTGAACCAAAGTTAAAGCAAGCTTCATTAAATTAAATACTGGGCAGGTTGAATGGACTCTGGACCAGTCTGCTTCCTGAATTCTCGGCTATGTGGCCCAGAGACACGTGTTGAGGTGTTTTTTGGTTTTGTTTTGTTGTTGTTGTTGTTTGTTTGTTTGTTTTTTAAATGGTCACAGCCATTTGGCTGCTGTGTTTTCACCTGTGGCTTTGTTGTTATTTTCTTAAAACTACAACTCCAAGCTTTCCAGGAAGTTACCTGCTCCTTGGGTGGGTGGGGCTTATGGGTTAATCTAGGGTCTCACACAGGACCTAGGAAGCATGTGCGAAATTTCAAAGATGCAAATCTTACTGGTGGCTGATGAGAACTCGAATGACTAGAACCACAGAAGATAAATGGAAAGCAATATTAAGTGGAACAATCATGAGGACCAAATATACTATCCTTATGAAAGTTTTAAATTTCTCAGTGGTTTTGTTTGGTTTGGTTTTTTCGAGACAGAGTTTCTCTGGGTTGTAACTTTAATTTTCTTCAATAACCCACTTTTAATGGTTTTTTAAAGGCTTTAACCCACCACCTACAAGTGGTAGTGGGAAAGAAAGGATGGAGTGGGGGTGGAAAGCGGGACCTGTTGAGAACCGTTCTTTGGAGCAACTCCCTCCTGGAAATCAGCAGTTCAGCTCCCAGGTGAGCAGGGGCAGCTGGATCCACCCGCACACACTTCACAGACGCACCTGCAGTCCAGTACGGTAGAGTCGGAGGCCTCAGCCTTGGCTCGAGTCAGCGGGAGGGACGCCAGGAGAAGTCCTCAGCTGGGCCTTTCTCAGGGAATCGCGGATCAGCAACCAGGAGACCCACAAGCATGGTACAGCTAGCTGTATCAGCCAGCGAAGCTCTGTCTCCGGCACTGTCAAGTCCTATTTACGCCCTCCAGAGGCCTTGCCTCAGCAGGACGTCTTCCCTCAGCAAGGGCACCTGTCTTAGCTGGCATCGCTCTGCCAATCAGCCCGAGGCTGAGGAAATGGGAAGAAACTGCAGCACAGCACCACAAGTTTTTTTTTTTTTTTTTTTGGTGTGTTTCTCTCTATGGAGTCCTGACAAATGCAGCTCACTGTAAGGCAGACCAATACAAGCGTGTTGTTAGCAAAGAATCCCTCATTACTGCTTTAGCAGAACTTCCTTTCACCTGTGTCCGCTTCAGCTAAACATTCCTTCACTAGTCTACCTTAATCTTCACCTGTGTCCACTTCAGCTAAATTTTCCTTCACGTGTTTGCCCCAGCAAAACACCATCCAACCAACTTCCCTTAGGCTTCCACTTCACTGGATAGCCCAGGCAGACTTGGAATTTTCTCTGTAGACTTGAGTGGCTTTGAACTCACAGAGTTGCTTGGTCTCCTGAGTACTGGGATTAAAGGCAGTGCTACCACACCTGGCAAATTTCTCATTGTTAAAGAGCAAACAGAGAAGTTGGTTAGTTACAAGAAGGAAGGAAGAAAGGAAGGGAGGAAAGAAGGAAGGAAAGAAAGAAGGAAGGAAGGAAGGAAGGAAGGAAGGAAGAAGAAAGAATATATACACACACCCCCAGATTAAGGGGCTCAGCAGTTAAGAGCACTGGTCCATAATGCCACTTCCAAGGGATCTGCCCCTTCAGACATACACACACACACACACACACACACACACACACAGAGCACACATACATGATTTATCAAATTACGAAAAAAGAAGTATGCAAGGTTTAGAAAAACTGATTGATGTCCTGTTTTTACCTAACAGCTACCAATTGTTTTGAAGAACAAACAGAATATTGGACAAACACCTCTGACCTGAACACTTACCAAAGAGTCGTTGTTTAACAGTGAGGGATGTTGTTTTGAAGCTAAAACTCTCAAAGTGCTTCAAAGACTTAGAGTAGCATAATGATTATTTGGTTCTCTATGTAATTAAACAAACAGTTTTCTATTATTTGGCGCATGCATGCATGGAAGGTGTGTGTGTGTGTGTGTGTGTGTGT